>JAYGXS010000002.1:99424241-99457044 GCA_036362985.1 Ligula intestinalis | reverse complement strand
CCGCAGACACAGCTTAGGTCTGGAATTCTGAGGCTTTTTCTGCACGAAAGTATCGTTTTCATAATTTTTGAAGCAACAAGTAGGTAAATCAGTAAAAGAGTCGACAATTTAAAATAAACTAACTGTTTTAGCCTTTATAACTTGCTAAAATCAAAATGGATGGTTAACAGAATGCTAGGTAAGCAAGCAGAGACCAAACCAACAAAAAAGAATGGAAGCAGATATTTCAGGCGTAATAACTGGTACTTACGGATAATTTGTATAAGAAAACGAAAAATAAATAGTCGTATCTTCTATTAGAAAAATTGATTTATCTAAGACTGATGACCTTGACCTTGATGGAGAGTAAGGAGGATTATGTACACATCCGATAATCGTCTTCGCCCCGATAGACAGGATAGCAGAAGTGAAACAGTAATTTCCAGAGAAGACAGTGCTATTTAGATAAAAATAAAAGTGCTTCAATGATGTTCTCATACAGGGACGATTACTACCACTGCAATCGTGATGATAGAACTCATACCCACATATGATAAGGGAGGAGTCAGAAATGATTGGATGGATCCAAGATTGTGTTATGCATATAAAATCGGGCGTCATCTCAAAAGCGGTATCTGGCAGTTGAGGCATTGAATTATTCACACACCTGGCATTAAGAATAATGACATGTACTGTGTTTTGAGTGGTTGAAATATGGCTATGGTTATTCATAAAACATATTTAAAATTGCGTAGGGAAACTGTAGTACGGTATTATTTGTGGAATAAAAACTGATGTATATGGAGCTGTTAGAATCCGAGTAGCCAAATGCGGATATCTGTTAATAATAATGTTAATTTTGCCAGTTTACTGGCAATTGTATAGAGTTGGGTATGCACCTCTTTGGCGCCCTCCAAAAACTCGAAGACCGGAAAAAACCTAAGGTCTGAGATAAGCAGGGACCTAGCTATTTGGCAGGACACATGAGGACAGCATAAACCAAAATAAGCTTCTGGGGCGTTTGGGTGGAATGGGCGGAGGCAAGAAGGCATGCATAAGTTAGCAGGTTTGGGTGGTTGAGGATGGGTAAGTGAACTGGTAGGGGGGAAAGGTGACATAACATAAGTGCTAAGGACCGCTCGCCTACGGACAAGTGGTCTTAATCAGTGAATGTGCTGTACGGCAACTCCGATTAGATTTAAAACTATACCAGTTTGGGTTAAAAGCCGTAATTATTCAATATTTCGTGGTTCGGGCCTGGTGTGTTCAATAACGCATCATATGGGATTATCATATGAATCGCACAGTAAAGAGATGAGCTAGGTTGTGGTGGGGAAATGCTGGGCCTTAACGCTTTTGACGGTGTTGGTGACATATATGATGAGCTTGTTATCAAGTAGGAGGCAGGATAATTTATCGGTCATTGGACAGAGAATGAATTTCGACTATATTTCATCGTAAAAAAATTATTAAATGGCGGGTTTGACGGTACCGACATCAAAAGGGGTTGGGCTAACTGGTGCTCTGAGGTTTATTGGCCTGTGACTAGACATTCGGGAGGTAGGGTTTGCACGCCTACTGACGGTGACGGGAATTTGAAAAGACATCTGGGAGGCAAGGATAGCATGTGTACTGTCGTTAGTGAGTGTATGACCAGATATCCAGGGTGGATGATTTGAGAGTGCATTAACCCTATGAGGACTACGAACAGATTAAGGAATAGAAGGCTGATAAGTCATTGGTCTATTGGACTGGAGAGTCAAATTTCTTTGCTCCGTTGCTGTAAGATCTTGAGCGAGGAAATTTTCAGTGATTTCTAAATATGGTGAAATTCTACCACATTGAGGAAAGGTTGAGTCCACCTTGATCGGTGAAAACAATTAAATAAGGATGGGAGGGTTTTGGTACGCAATACAAGGCGCTTTGCTTCCGCAATTTTGTAGTTTAAACCACCTTTACATAGAAAATCTTTTGCAATATCCAAAGGGTGACTTAATATGGAGGCATTTTTTTAGTTTACAGCTTAAGTTTCGCTTTTGTCTATCTAAATCTTCCGTGGTTATGGAGGAGGAAGTGTAATATTTGCGTGGGCACATCTGTTAACTTACCATCAAACAGATTGCTTAGCATTGATATAACAGAACCAAACTTCATTATGAAGTCCTTACAGTTCTTGAATGCAGATCGATTAATTTGCTTTGCCTTGACAATGGGCTGCATGTTGATATCGAGGAATTGACTAGAAGGCATGGTCACGCACCGCTTCGGTCTGTGGCAGATATCGGATGATGACCTATGATTTTCGTTCCCATAATCTTGATGGAAATGTGTTTTAAATGTGAGACGATTAAGAAAAAAATCAGCCGATATGATTTTACCGCAGATGGTTGTTAAAATCCCTTCAAATTATTTAACAAACTGTATGAGTTATTACGTTCAGAAAAAAACAGCTTAGATGATTTTCAGATTATGGTTTACGACAAATAATCAGAGTTAACTGAACAATTGCTGGAGCTTTTTGTAATAAAAACTTTACATTTATTTGAAAAATGGAATTCAATATTAGGGAAAAGACTCAACCTTTGAAGGTCTCTAGAATATTCGGATTTCGAAGATTTCTGCTACTAGGCTGCGAATTTGTTGGTTTGAAGAGGGTGCGTTCGGTTTAAAGAGGTTGCGACTCATGAGACTTGGTTGGAAAAATAATCTTCTTTAATTCCGACTTCAAAAGATCGTCAACGCCAGAAAAATAGTTTGATAGACGCAGGAACATAATTCTATACAAACGGTTGCGGCCACAGTATCCTAGCTCAGAAATTGATGGGGTCAATTGATTTATAAATGTCTTAGAAGGAGCGTGAGGAAATATCGAATGTGGTCGTCTAGAGTTTAATGGTTAATGGAACGCCTGCCCAGTTTCAGTAGTGCACATGTCCATAAGATGGACCTTGATTTTCTCGTGCTTTTCCATTTCGAATGTGTAAAAGCTTTCTTATGCAAATGGGCATGGGTTCTTTCTCATCTTCAGCTGCTGGTTGACCATCTTCATCATCACCCTCCATGCAGTCCTTTTTTGAATGCAATACTCAAATAAAGATTGTCTGGCAAGGTGCTGTGTACATTAAGTGGTTTAATGCTGGCAGCCTTTCCTTGGCTGAATGTGCAGGACTAAGTTGGTTGACCATAAAAGGTAATTGGTCGCTGCTACAAACGTGTGCGTCTTGGTTGGTTAGGGCACTTCTTAGGTTATCAGCAGCTGGCTTCTCTTGAAGCGGACGCTGGTGAACAGCATGTTTATTTACCACAGTGAATGCTGTTGGCTTGTCTTGCCTTGATATGATGTAATTATTGATGGATCTGGCTGGATATCTGATACCTCGAAACCAGTCGTCGATTCTCTTGATGTCTTTATCGATTTTGTTGGTCACACATATTTTTTTTCCATTTGGACAAGGACTGGAATCGACTGCCTTTATGTAAGATAAAAAAGGGAGCTCTTTAAATAAGTTTGATGCACCGACCAGATTTTTATTGAATTAATAATGTCATGGATGGTGTCTTCATGCAGTATGCTTACAGGGACGTCGATGAACGGAAGGGTGCCTGCCATATCTACGTGCAATGCGAAGTTAAACGAGATAATTAGATAAATTTCAGTGTAAATAAGAAATTTTGCATCGGTTTCTGCTGGTACAATGACAAATATATCACCGATAAATTAATGGTACTGTTCTTCCTTTTTGATTTGCTTGCGAAGTATAAATATCAACAGCACGCCATTAAAATGGTGGCCAGGAGTAGCCAAGAGGCAAGCAGATTTCAACGCCGTCTATTTTTTCTATAATTCTGGTGTGTCCGGAATGCATTTTAACCCAATGTTACGTCACCAAACCATTAATGTATCGGTATTTGAGGTCATATATGCATTTGAAGGTATATTTATAGGTTTGTTGAGCCAGGTGCTGCAGTAGAAGTAAGAGTTTATTAACCGACTACTTCGGTATGAAATGGAAGGGTGAGTTCCACCTGTTTAGAATTGGACGATGTGGCATGACATCGTTTTTAGTATTTTGTTAGCTATGCAATCAAAAAATGTGAGTGCGTACTCTTTGTATGAATTTGAAGTCAGTGTCGCTAATGTGATATGCCATGCCGAGCAGTTTCGGGAAGTCAGCCAACAGTGCGCAATAGTCTATTTGTCAACAATTCTGCAATCAATCTGCCGTGATAAGTGAGTCTGCATATTCCCTGCGCAGTGACATCGGTTTATCATAATAAAGCCTTTTTATTTATCACTAGAGTCAGCAATATTTGTTTGTTTAATTGCAGATTATTTTATTTGTCCATATGCGTTTTTGCCAGCACTTCTCGGTTTGCTGGTACCTGGTGCATGTACTGTTAACTTAAATTTACAGGAATTGGTTTCAAAATACTGTTCTCAATCTACATATGCAGAATTTGGTTATGCCATTCCGTTAACCAGGTTTCCAATGTTAAATGATTAAACTTTTGAGCATGAAAACGATGTTACAGACTGGATGGATACAGCTCGCTTTGTTTGATTATATGCTGCAATCTAGAGACAGTGGTTTTGCCATTTATAAAGTCTAGGTAAGTTTTATTTACGCCTTTGATTTAGTCGATCATTACCTCCTACTTCTGAAACTGGCCTTCTTCGGCATAGGTTGCAAGCCTGTGAACTCCATATTTTCCTATTTGGATGCTGGCTTACAAGAAATAAGGATTTACAATGTTATCTCCAACCCCACGCATGTGAGGAGTGGAGTTATAGAGGTTAGTGTACTGGGTCCGCTTCTATTTCGCCTGTATTTATAGATCCTTCAGATTTTTTTCCAATATGGTAGACCCTTTATATACGTTGATGATTTAAAAAAATCGATTGCTGATATAAAACGGCAGATTGCAACATCCTGCTCGAGCTGATAAAGAAGGATCTTTAGGCTTTGCCCAGTGGTATTGTACTTAACTCTTCACCCTTTAAGATCGCAAATGTTTTGTTATGGTTTTCGGCGATGATCGTCAACCACAAACAACATTGGCAGCCACGAAATAAATTTCCCAGAAATTATCAAGTATTATGTCCAAGCGTGAACTTTGAACCCCGCCAGGCTTCATTCTGAAGATAATGCTGCTGAAGAAGCAGCCCGCAGTCTGCTAACCCTTCAGCCGATTACGCGCAACTTTTGCCAACATCAATTGAAGGAAGACTGATAACACTTTGTTCTCGTGCCAGCCCTCTCCGTCTGGAACTAATGTTTTAAACGATATGAAACAGTTCTGCTCCTGATGAGTCAACTCAGCTAACAACTGTACATTTATTCCTTTTGTATCATACCTTTGAAGGCAGGTTTTTTTCACTTGAAACATACGCCCTATCTCGCCCAGTATTGACAAAACAGAAAGCTTGAACCAAAACCAATAATACCTGCAACGTAGAGAGTTTGTTTTTGGTTTTTTTTTGTCTTCGAGGTGTTCGAAGGCGCCCAAGAGGTGTATTACCAACTCTTTACAATTGCCTGTAAACTGGCATCATAAAAATATTATTATTATATTATTATTAATTTCCAAATTTTACAGCCTCAATTTTTTAGAGCACTGTGCCCTGAAAATCTCGAAAGCGCGCTAAAACGCAAGATTTTTCGTTAGATATTTGAAGACTATAACGGTTAAAACTAGCCTTAATAATTTTTATGTGAGACGTGAACTTGAAAACTGCCAACCCCTATTTAGTCTTCTGCACATAAGTGAACGAAAGAAAATGGAATCGATACAACACTTCTTTACTAGAAGAGTTTTCACTACATGACACTGTACCTTTGCCTAGTAACAAATGTGCGGACTTCTAAAGCTGGATCCGCTGTGGCTTTGCACGTACAGTTAACGACCCGTAATTATTTTCAGTAAGCGCCTTATAAATGTGGAATTACCTATCCAAAAGTATTAAAACCCAGCAGAGCTACACTATGTTAAAGAGAGTTATGCATAATTTTGTATATTTAGGACTTTTTTCACGAATCATAGGTGCTGACTCGGAAGAATCTGTCTTTCAATCTAATGGCGTTCGCGGACTTTTAACCCCACCAGGATTCATGATGAAAAAAATTTGCTGAAGCAACAGTTCGCAGTCTGCTAACCCTTCAGCCAGATGAGTGCAATTTTTCCCGACAACGATTGAAGGAAGACTGAGAACACTGTGTTCGTGTGCCAACCTTATTCGTCTCGAGCTAATGTCCTTCAACAATATGCAAAATTTCACCTGCTGATGTGCAAACTCAGCTTACAACTGCTCTCAATTTCCGTTTGTATCAGTCTCTTGAAGACAGTTTTTTTCACTTAAAACAAACTCTCTATCTTGCCCAGTATTGACAAAACAAAAAATCTGAAAAAAATCAATACTGTGTGCAACAAGGGCAGTTTTTTTTTTCGGTCTTCGAGGTGTTGGAAGGCGCCCAAGAGGTGAATTACCAACTGTTTGCAATAACCTGTAAAATGGCATAATAAAAGTATTATTATAGTGTGAAATAGCTGATTGTTCAATAACGATAGATATAGTGGTGTATACAAAATGACCTGGATATTTGGGTATTTGTGCTCGTGGCTTCATATTTGTGTACCCTTTGTAGCAGGAAAGAACTTGTTGCATTTTCATCTTTAGATTCCATGATATGTGGATATTAATGATGGCACGGGCCTTAAAAGTCTTCTAGTTAATCTATATTTTTTATATTCATGCAATATATAACAAAGTGGCAGGAGACGTTAGCCGTCCGGCAATTAAGTGGGTGAAACGATCAGCCTCATCCAGCCGTAATGAATTATTATCATTAATTGACTTTTACGACTGAAAGCAAATAATTAATAAACCAACAAGAGGAAACAATATACTCAATGTTATTCTCACCAATGAAATCAAGCTATTATATACGCACTTTATCACTTAAACCTTTAAAAATGATCATAAGACAATAATGGCATTGCTCATTCTTAACATTAAAAGGAGACATCATAATATTAACACTTCTAAAAACCTGAACCATATTGACACTGCATCTATGAATAGCTACAAACGGTCATTGGATTTGAGCTCGTTTCTGCTAACACCATCCACTCTAGAAGAAATTAACATATTATATGCTACCCTTAATTACATTTGCGATACTCTAATTTATGAGAGATGTTCTTGTTAGAAATCATTTATCCCAAACTTTCTTTCCAAACGGCTAAAAAAACTTACAGAATAACTCCACGACCCATGTATTAGTCATCAATCCACGCTCCGACGCAATACATAGTTTTACGAGTTAACCGAGAAAATTGACACGGGTTAGACCATAGGTTCAGGATATTGCCCAATCAAGTTCACAGAAAGAACAGATCACATCTTCTGGAAACAAATAGATAACCATTAAAAACAAGGCCTCCCAGATCATGCTTGATGACCAAGGAAAAGTAATAACTAATGATGACCAAAAATCATATTTTTAGCGAGTATTTTTCAACCAACTATTCATTCGAGGAAGAACCGATACTACAGCCAACAGAAAGGGCGGTGCTTTTATTAAAAGAGATATTGTTTAACAAAAAAAATCTTAAAAATCTATCCGCGAGATGTCCATTTCTACATCATATGGAACGAATAGAATCCCAACTTGCATAACGGGCAAATGACCTGTGCCCGAATCCTACTGTCAAACCTTTTCTCATAACTGCAGGTGGCGCATGAAGTTTGAAATTGTTTGCATAGCTCAAGCCTCTTAATCTTACGAGTTTTTAATCTCTATCTCCGCATAAAAAACAAGCTCTTTGGAAATTATTCAGAGTTGACTAAATTTTTCCAAAGTTTGGAACTTTCTACGTAGAAATCACAATCCGGTAGCTCTGAAAAATTCCTTCAGTTTGAATTATTTCCAAAGTCTGAAAATTGCATCCTGGACGTGTCGATTTTGTGAGAAACACATCTGCATCACAAAAATCTGCACATCTCTAAATTTTACGCCAAAGCTGACTCGTTATATCACTGTGATATAATATACCCTTGTCCTAATCTTTTCATAATATTTAGAGTAAAAGTGACTCTCACGTGAGAGAAAAATAACTCTCACGTTATTCGTAAGGCAAATTTATAACCAAAAATATTTCATTTAATCTGTCAGAAACTCAATATTTTACTCTGACTTGCTGTAACCTGCTTGTCTATGTAAACGTGCACAATCTGCTCAATCGATCCTTCCTCCGCCTCACTCTTACGGGCTCTTGGGGGGTGCCTTCCGACTTAATTGACAGTATCAGACGCAGGTCGTTGCACAAAAGTCTCACATGGCACGAAGAGTTAAGAATCTACAAGTCCGTAAGCTCGAGAAGTTTAGCCAACCCCGGATCTTGAACCTGGGTCACCAAATCTGGTTTCTAGCGGTGAAAGCACCTTAGGCAGCCGGGCCACTTCAACACGGGCCTTTTGAAACCATATCAATATATGACCAGAAATTAACTGCCGATATGACTACTAAGATAATGTTTATACTTCTCCAACTTCCACGAAACGGCCATAATGTCTACTAAGTTAAACGTAGTTAGACTATGAGGACTTCGTCCTGCACCAGGAGTTTTTCAAGATGAAGCAGTAAATTAACCACGAGGTAAATGAACAGAAACAAGAGACAGCCTATCTCAAAGCGCATATTTCTTATTAAGTGGCTAAAACAGCGCTTTTCGGTCAAAACCAGGGGTAAATAAAAATAAATATGCTCAGGTAGCCTCAGCCGGTAAACCTTAAACTCGCGTATCATCTGCCAAACCAAGTAAACCAGTGGACGTCTCAGTCAATCGCTAATAAACTTAAATAAATTCGCAGTCTAGGCCATTGTTGCTCGGCTCTGGTATCATAAGCAACTATCTGGATTTGCGATGAAAGCGTTCGAAAAAACCCTAAAGCCAAAAAAACAGAGCACTAGAAAGGTTCGAAAGTCCAAACCGGCTGATCAGGACCCATCTAAACTTAAGTACCGGCAACAAATGCCCGCTTGGTCTTAGATCGTGAGCTCGCAACAAATGAACAAGTGAGTCATAAGCACAAAATATTTGTAAAAGGGGCTCCAGAGATAGCGTCAACAATTAAAAATGCACGAGTTGACGCTTATATGGACTTGGATTTTGACATGTATGACGACGCAACTGAGACCTGCATATCGGACCATGTGTCAAGCGCACTGGCTCAACCATCGTCCATCGGCCTAAGCAACATTAGCAATAATCGGGATTTGCATCGTAGCACCACATCGTTGCTCGATTACGCACAATAAAAGCGATGACCAAGATTTTAACAAGATCAGAACTCAAAAGACGCAAAAGCCTAATAAAGCCAAACGGTTTACGGGTTTGCACTTAGCTAACTAAACAGCCAGCACATCCGATTCGAGTGAACAGGAAAGAAGTGTTCCCTCGGCCGAAACACGTGAGCTTCCAACATATGCCTTATTGAGTCACAAGCAGAAAATAGTTGTATTGGGGGCCCCAGAGTCACAGTCGTCAATTGCACAAGAAAGAATTGACCATGATGTGGTTCTTATGAGAGGTAACGCCAAACCGTTGCTAATGCTAGGCAAGTTTAAATTCATTTCTAAGGCATTTCGAATAGGGAAGTCTCCAAAAGCTCCAGAATCAATTTCTCAGCCACGACTTATTTAAGTTATTTTTAACAGTGAAGTACAGGCAAAGTTCTTGCAAGAGCGCGAACTGTCCTTACGGAGTCTGTATTCGCAATTTTTTTCAGGCAGATAACGAGTTAAATAGCAGATAAAAATGAGACAGCAAATGATAGAGCTGGAGAAACGGAGAACCAATGGAGGGACACATCTAAAAATAAGAGAGGGTCAACCAGTTTTAGTAAAAAGGACATCTCTCTGGCCAAAGACAGTAACAGTGATGGCCTATCTGTACCGCCACCGACACCTTACAAACACTCCCTCTATAATTGATCGGTTAAAATGCCAGATTATTTATTAATAAAATGCCATTGCTTCAGACTCTGGTTTTCCTCAACCGCCCGGACATTGTTATGGTACCTGACACATGAGCACCGGCCTGCGTTGCTGACTATGTATTCTCTGTTCTAGGCTATGCGTGCGTATGAGACGGTCGGAACAATGGCCATGCCGGAGAAACTGCATCTTTATAAAGCAGCCACTTGCATTTCTCCCGTTTGACTATCCACAATTCAGGGTGGTCGAGTAAAGCTGCTGGCTCCAAGTTGTTCTAAAGAACAAATACTCCTTACTGGTAAGCTGTGTTTTTCGCCCACCTCATGCCCATGCGTACTACGATCTTATTATCCCCCAGGCATTTCATGCCGCAGCTGACTTTAATCTTAAGTATTGCTTGATTGCAGGCGATTTTGACCTTCCTGACGTGCAATGGTTTCCACCACCCATTCCTTTAAGGATCGAGAACTTATTTGAGGCAGTAGATATCGGCATGTGGGATCAGGTTTTCTATTTTCCCAATCGAGGAGCAAAAATACTCGAAATAATTTGTTGTAGTGGATTCAAACCACTTTCAGTGTCATCCTAAGACGCATATGGGAGTTCACACAATCTCACAGTTGTTAGTGAACTATCACCGGAGGCGGAAAAATAGATTTGGTCAAAAGTGTTTGTTTTTATAATGACTTCCGATCAGCAAAACAGGGTGAACCTACTGGCACATATAAACGCTCTCGTCCGGTCTGAATTTTTTTAATGTATTGGTGTAAATATTTCTACCGATGCACTGTACACAGTGCTGGATCTACTCACCCTCGACTTTGTTCGCCGTTAAAAATTAATACATGTCAAGGATGAAATGAACCCTCCCCTGCCTCTCCGTCGTAGGCTGCGTAAACTCTCTCGTCTTTTGCATCGACAGAACAATATTTCCTTTCTGCCCTTAATCACACTGATCTTTGAGCAGGCCAAGAAGCTCTCCGAAGAAAATTAGATAGCCGATGAGGCCCATTTTGCTGAGAAATCCATCCCTTAATGTATCGAAACTTCTTTCGCGTATGATTAAATCGCAGGGGAAAACGCAACGCCCTATAGTTCAAGACACCTTCGGAAACCCCATGACTGAGGCTTAGTTGAAAACCGATAGCTTTAATGTGTTCTTGTCATAAACGTATAGTGAAAGCTCGTTCGCTGTACCTCTGGCTATCTGGGCTTGGATGGGTGCCGTACTCGAAACCGCAAGTTTTATCGTCTCGGATGTACCAGCAGCCATTCGTCGCTACCGTCAATCTTATAGTACGGGAGCATGTGGTGGCCAAGTAAGCTTTCAAAGAGCTGAAGCGAATTATACATTTCGGTCTATAATTTGCAAGTTATGTAAGCTTGCCTTTTGGAGCAAAAAGTTTCCTTCGTTGTTGAAGGAATCGCACATTATGCTTATTCGCAAGCATGGCCGATCGACGTCAGTCGACAGCTTTAGGCCCATAAATACATTTCCCATATTCTTGAAGATCGTAAAAACCTTGATGAAAGAAAAAATCATGTGTGACTTAACAGAGAACAACCTGTCCAATTCAGATCAACATGGCTTTTTTTAAAAAAACTACCTCGTGACACCGGACAGCTCTGCTTCTTTGAATATGTGCTGCAGTCTCGAGACAGTGGTTTTGCCATTTTAAGTGTCTAGTAGATTTTACAAAGGCCTTCAAACGGATCGCTTAAAATCTCCTTATTCTAAAACTGGCCTCTTTCGGCATAGGTAACACGCCTCTCCTATTTGGATGGTCACACACAAGGAGAAAACGCTTCCAATGTAGTCTCCTATCTTACGCATGTGAAGAATGGAGTTAAACAGCGTTTTGTACTAAGTACGCTCCTATTTCACCAGTTTGTAAACGACGTTTCAGATTGTTTTAAGTATGGTAGACTCTTCATGTTCGCTAATGATTTATAAGTTGCTTATAGATATAAACCGGCACATCGGAAAATTTTGCTCCAGCTGATAAAAAACATCTTAAGGCCTTTGCCCAGTGGTTTTGTACATGGCGCCCCACCATTTTATGGCACAAATGTTGTTGGTGACGATAATCATCCGGAATTGAGCATTAATGGCGACGAACTAAATGTCTTTGCGGTTATCAAGTATTTGGGCATATCCTTCTCGAATAGTCTCAGTTTGTCAAAGTGCTGTTCCCTGATAGTCTCGAATGCACGCCTGACCACCGGATTTATCCTAAGCAATTTAAAGACTATACAGGTATGAATAAGCATTTATAATATGAAAGTAAGACAAAGCCTTGAATACTGCTCGCCCCTATACAGTCTTCTGCGCAGTAGTGAACGGACGAAAATAGAATCAGTGCAGCACTTCTTCACTCGAAACGTTTTTCCTACAGCACACCGTAATTTTTCAGGAAATGCCATATCCATCTGGAACAAGCTGCCCCAAAGTATAAATACCCAACAAAGTTACCCTATATTTAAGAGAATTATAACAAATTTTCTAAATTCAAGGCAAATTTTGTGACTTTTTGGGTGCTGATTCGGTGGAATCTCTCTTTCACTGCTGCTGAAGCAGCAACCCGCAGTCTGCTAACACTAAGCCGCTGGCACGCAATTTTTGCCAATAACCATTGTAGGAAGACTAGAAACACTGTGTTCTAGTGCGAAACCTTTCCGTCTCGAACTGATATCATTAAACGATAGACAAAATTTATCATGCTGATTTGTCAACTCAGCTGACAACTCTTAATCGATTTCTCTTGTAGGGCACTTTAAAATCACTTTTATTTTACTCAAAACAAACTCCCTATCTTGGTCAGCATTGACAAACCAAAAAACCTTAAACAAAGTCAAAACTGTCGGCAAAATAAGGAGTTCCTTTCAAGTTTTTTTTTCATTACTTATAGGCTTTAGTAGGCACCCAAGAAATGCATTACCAATTGTTTGCATTTTCCTGTAAATTGGCATAATAAACATATTATACATTTGGTACTTATTCAGCAAGATGGAAAAAAAGCGTTCCTTTCCCCAATTTTCGAAAACGGAAGTCCATTTTCTGCCCAAAACTACGTGGTGTTCACCGAACATTGTTTTAAGCAAAAGTGTTAGAAAGCGAACTTTTTAAGCAAATTTTAGACCATCTGACGAATGTTAATCCCATAACTCCCTCTCAACATTCCCTTTTACCGAAAAAGTCATATCAGTCCTGCCATCACAATTTCCTGAAGTTCATCTCTAAAAATAAAGACGACGGGAACACGGTTGCTACAATTAACTTTGATCTTAAAAAAAAACATTTGACAGAGTTCTCCATAAAAAACTGATCTGGAAGCTAATGAGTGTCGGGATTCGCCAGCCCTTTTTTATGATTTTCTCAAATCCTATCTTGAAAACCGATTTAAGTAGTAAAACTTCTAAATATAGTATCAGAACGAGGTAATTTTTGCAGTAGTGTTTTTTAAGGTTTTATTTTAGGCCCTCTCATGTTTGTCATTTAAATTCATGTGTTATCTACTATATCAACTTCTGCTAACACATTTTTAGATTAAGATGACTTCAAACTCGCATTTGCCTATAACAAGCATTTGATAAGCAGCATGCTTAATGCAATTGAAAAAGACCTTTAACGTTAAACGGCTGGAGTGTTCAATGAAAAATGCAGCTTTCCCCAGCAAACTGTATTCTCATGATTTTTTGAACACTAAATCTTCCCTACAACGTTTATTGGTAAAACATAATAGAGCTTACATCTGAAAAATATGAAGGTCTTAGCTATCCTAATATTCTTCACTTTTCCCCGCATGTTAAACAAATCGCACCAAAAGCCAATCCACTATGTGGTTTCATAAGTAAAAGTTTCACACCGTCCACACTTAAGAAAAAAACTTTAAAAAAAAACGTTCTACCAATTCTATCCTAGGGCCTGATATTTTTTTCGGAACCATGTCATCAGATGACACACAGGGACTTAAAAAATCCAGAGAACGTTTAGCAGATTTCTGTGTAATTGCAATGTTGCCTGAGGCTTGTATTCAATAATGTTCAATAGATATGATCTTAATCCATCCCTCATCCTTAGTTTAACATTCCTATTTAACGTGATGCACAATCGTAATGTCCTCTGTAATAAAAGGTTGCCGACCCACTAACATTACTCACAAACTTACGAAAGTTGTGCCCTACCTTTTTATATTTGTTCTTAAAAAAAGAGAGAATGAAACCAAAAGCGAAGAACAATTTTTATATTCCAATATTGGTTGTCCTACATCTAAAAGTATATAAAAATATATTATGAAAGACGATAATTTTCTCTACAGCTATACTATGATATGTAGATTTAATCCTCTTATAACGTTTCAGTAGTAAACATTTTAATCATGTTTGAGCAAAAATGTCGATCTCACATCGATGGGATTTTCGATGATCGAAAAGCGCAAATGTAATCTGCTGTGGCACTTGGATGACAATGGCGCTTCGCAACCAGCTTCCAGCTGCCTCGACCCACGTCAGATATATGCAACGTGCAATCTATTTATAAAAATTCTACCGATCGACAAGGCTTGAGCAGACCGATACATACGGATGATGCGATGTCCTGAGGTTATAAGTTTGCCTTAAAACTGACCGCGGCTTACTCCACCTGCAGTTTTTTTTGTCTTCTTCTTTTTTTAAGCTAGTGTTTGCTGAACTCCGCCCGAACTTTAATGGTAGGAGTTTCTTCACTGCTTTTTTTTCGTATTTCACCATCCGATTCAGAGAGAGCTGACTTATTTTTTTAAATCGATGATATTTTTGTGAAAATGAATAAATCTACCAACTCTACTTAACGCTTCTGCTGTTTATGTGGTTGTTTCACGGAGAGCAGCAGCTGTCATATTTTTATTTATTATTCTTAAGCACTAATTTTGTATTGACGAGAGCATTTGGGCCTAAAATATATAATTCATTATAATTAGTGATATTTACGCCTTCAAACTGACAGGGGCTTTCCGCCTCAGCTAAAGGAATTGAAAGTTTTTTTTCCGCACTCAAAATATGTTTACTGTGAAACATTAACATGCACAATGGATGGCTATTTTATTTTATGTTTCGCTAGTAGTGTACCTTATAAATCTGGTTTTTAAACTTCAACAAAACTCCATATATCAAATTTTATTGCCCGAGCAAAAAATAAGAGATTTCCTACCCTTACTGAGTAAGTTAATTTCAGTGTTTCTTGAGAATGGCGTTTTTACCAGACTACTGGAACACTTTTATTATAATTCCCGTATTTAAATCGGGTTCCCGATCAGATATTCACAATTATCGTGGTGTACATAAAACGCCCAATGTGGCTTATTTCTTTGACAGCTTATTGCAAAAAAAAACAGATTTCTGCATAAGAAATAACATTTTTAGCTCCTCAAAGCATGGCTTTTTACCGGACCGCTCTTGTGAAACATGCCATATGTCTTTAAAAATCTTCTTTTTTCTCTTCGTAATGATCATCTGTGGTAGTTATATATTTTAACCTTGGTAAAGCATTTGATAAAGATCCTCACAGGAGGCTATAGCCTTTCCTAGTCCTCTCACTCACTTCGTCACCTCAAATCTTTCAAATTGACAACAAAAGGTTTTATTGGGATCCTCATACTCTACTCCTTCTGCTATTTTGAGTGGTTTCCTTCAAGGTACCGTGCTAGGTCCTCTGCTCTTCTTGCTTTACATGAATGATATCTTATTGAGTGTTTAACACTCCCAATCAAATTTAATTATGCATTTGATCTCAAGTGTGTTCACTCTTTCTCTAACGTCACGACCACGATATGCTTAGACCAAATTCATTCTGATCAGCACGCACTTTCGGCGTCAAGCTCAACATGGCAAATGGAATTCTCACCTTCTAAGTGCCGATACATGTGCTTTGGGCCCGAGAGGCTGCCAACACCTGTTATTTTTCAAAGTTACCCAATGACTAAATGTTTCAGTATCAAGGACCTACGATTAAGCTACACCAATAAATTAGACCTTTTTCCGCACGCCGCTAGAATTACAGCCAAAGCCGCACAGAATTGCGGCTTTATCTCTTATAATGTCGTTCTTCCTGAAATGAAATTAAGAATTTATCGTATGTTCATGCTTCCCTTCTGAGAATGCTGTTGCCAATTTTTCAGTGTCATGAGACCACCCAAACCTATTTCTGTTCTACTACTATGTTTCTTCTTCTATCTTCCGAAGCAGTTTTTTTCTCTTGCACACTTTTTGAACATGGAGGCCCGTTTAACACTGTCTTCATTATCACTGTAAGATTTATTTTAATTGCCATAAGTTTTCGTTTTTAGTTCAAAATACCTGGCAAAAAATGGCTTAATGTTGCACCAAAAGGACAATGTATGTTGACATAACTACGAAATTCTACGTTGACTTGCACATATTGTCAAATTATTTTTTGAATTTTTATTTTTTTCGAAATTAAATTTGCATAGATGATGCTGTACCGGCGCTGAAAAATAAAAAAATCCAAATTCTTAATCCAAAACGAAGCCTATGGTGACAGGAAAAGGGGGGGGGGGGGTTGGGTTGGGTTTTTTTTTCAGTCTTCCGATGTTTTTGACGGCATGAATATATCCTTTACAAATAAACCTTACAATCATTATTATTGTACGAGGTTTTGTCCATGACTCTGAGAAATAACCATAGGTATATCCGAAGATCACGTTTTATTTATTTTCTCCTACTCGTGTCCTGCGGGAACCTACATATCTCCCACTAGAAACTCCTCAACCAAGCGAATATGCCGCCGTTTTGATAGCCGAAACCCACAATCGTACTCATTTTGCCTTGTTTTACTCTACTACCGTGTTTTAACTTCCTTAACAGCTTTCCTTATCTTGCACGCTTTTCAAAAATGGAGACCGTATGCAATAATCAGTGAGTAACACCATTAACCTTCTAAAACTGTAATTTTTCAAAAATTGTTAATTTCACAATTAACTGCAATGCATCGCGTAATATGGTCCTAAAAGTACATTTTATACTTATATCACTTAAAAATTTCACATCTATGCGTTCAAATTTTTTAATGTGTTTTCACATTTATATGAAACTTAGCGTGTATTACAGTTTCGAAAAACCCTTTAAAAAATTCAGGCGTCTACATTGGCGTGTATATGCGCTCTCTCAAAAAATGTCGGCAGGCCTTACATTTATGTGGAAACTGGATGCCAGTTCAAACTTGTTCGCCTTTTGGACAAAGGAGTCGTGGGATTGAAGGTGAGAGTAGATAAGCGAAGGCTTCTTCTTAATGTTCTGCTTGATAAAACAGTGTATGGTATGGAGCAGGGGAATAAGGTGACAGTGGCAGGGTGGGGGGCGGTAGACAGATAGCGTGGATGACTACAGGCAGCTAAGTGACTGTGGGCCATGCCATCTCTGGCGCTTGCAGGCAGTTATTTTGTGCACACAAAGATAGTTTCGTCAGCCTGAAAGCAGTCGCGTCTGCTGTTGCTAGCAGATTCTGACCCAGGTGTATCGGCTTATTTCGAAAAACCCTGTAGATCTCGCTAAAAGCTTCGCTTGAGTCCACCCGATATCCTGAATTGACCGTGTGCGCGAGAATGAAGCAGTAAATGCTCCTTACGTCAACTTTTCTCAGCGATGCCTGCATGTGTTCAGTCACCTTAATTCACTTAATTAAGGGAGAAAAGGCTTTTGATCTTAAGCTCCTTATTCAGGACCGAAATTGCCAAATATGTCCACATTTACAAAATTTATAAAACGAATGTGTTTTTTATTCTTTGGACAGGCGCCGGCTCGCGCGACCAATTGAACCTGCTATATAGGAACAACTGAATGAGTAGATGCAGATTGAGGTGGTATAAGCTGGTAAAGTTTTGTGGCATTCTCTACGTAAAATTGGGTCATTTGAGAAGAAAAGCTGAAATCTGGCTGCTAGAAAGGTTCTTCTAATGGCTTGGTCAAAACAGCTTTTCAGCAGTTCCCCTCTAAGTGGGACTTTATTAATAGTCTTTTGTTCTTTTTTACAGAATTTGCAGTGGTCTTTGTTTGTTTCTTCACCACATTCGTCGTCATAAAATTCTCAGCATACCCATGTTCACGCAGTAGATCGTGGATTTGCCCCAACCCCTCCTAAATAGTGCCCTCCATGCAAATGTTCCTAGCTCTATGTACAATGAATCAATCTATATTTCACCTCTGTTGGACGGGTACGACTCTGTTTAAATGTTTGATCGGTCCAGACCAGGCTTTCAAACATACGCTCATTCTGACGCAACCGTCAGGTCTGCGACGTCCAAGAACCGAACCGGACCTGCATTTTCACCTCCAGTGTGAACTTAATGGATATGTTTGCTTGGTTGATTGGATTTAAGATAGCGTCTAAGTCAGTTTCAGTTGAGACGATTGCAAATATATCACAAACATACCAGCCATAGTCTCTTTAACCTGTGAATCAGTTTATAACGATAAAAAAATTGCAAGCTTGCAATGAATATGTCAGCTAGTAGATGTCCAAGATGCAACACCGTCTATTTGTCTCTATAGCTGGTTTTCCAAAAGGAACTGCACGTTGAATGTGCATTTTAGTAGTAGCTCCTTCAGTGCATTTGTCGGTGTTATTATTCACATCAGATTTGTCACCAGGTATATCCAAATGCAATCGACTGTCTCGGTAACTGGGTCGTTTGTAAACAGCGATGATACGGCCAGCGAGAGCATCATCATACCGCTAAGATTTACGTCTTTGATGCCTTCAATAAGTTCATGCATGTCTATAAAGCTAAAGGGTGCCAGTTAAAGCAGTATATATTTGAATTTTTGTCTGCAAAATACTTTGCCACCGCATGATATGGATAGACGGACGAACTGGCAGGCTATTTTAATTGATTTTCGGTAGACCATAAAAGTGTGTGATGTGAGTGTCGACTGGTCGGAGGCTTTCGAGATCACGCTAGCTTATGACACATCTCATATAAAGTAGTCTTCAGAAGTCACTCAAACCAGTCTGAACTGCATCCCTGATATCCATTTGCGTGTCCTCTTTCTTGAATTTTGTCTGGTGGAAAAGGATGGTTTGCATCTTGCGTATGATGTCCGTTCTGTGAATTGTAACGACACCGGCTTCTTTTTTCAGGTCCTTTGCCCAGGATGTCCTTGCTGTGTTGCAGCTGCTTTAGCTTTTTTAGATGTTCCTTTTTAAGCAGTCCTCGCCTTGCTGTGCACCTGTTCAGAGACTGGTAACTGCAGTTCACAAGTCCAGATTTAAAGTGTTTGACAGTTTCTGCAGATATTGGATTTACGTCATAATTGTGCATTGATAATGCCGATCTGAATGCATCTCTTCTTCGTCCTCTTTCATGTGCAGAATAGCAGCGCATTGTGCACGCGACACCATGGTTCTCCTTCCTGTACATAAATTATTTTCAATTTGTTTAGGGCGTATTGTTTCAAGTTGTCAGGGATATAACAGAACAACTCCGACAAAAAGCTCTTTACTTCTAATTTATTTCCATTTATCCCCCAAAAACACTACCCTTCTCATTTATTTTCATACATTCGCTGAAAACAGTACTAAGTCTCTTTGCCTCTGCAAGCTTTGAAATAAATCGCTGAGGGTTCTAACCATCAACAGGACCCTATGAGGGTGGAAGTGCCCTCACCAATGCAGACATCACAAGCCATGTTTGATGAATCCTGCTCCATATCAGAGTACACTTCTATAAAAGTCGATATTATGATTGAGAATCTGGATCCAGTTTTTTTGAATAGAACGACTTTATCCGACTATTAACCAAGAGGGAATTCAAATGCATTCGCCTATTTTCCTTTTAAAGAATTGAGTTCACTTGACTTGACATTTTTATCCGTCAGAGACGGTGCCGGCGTGGCAAACACCCCGCGCATGAGCCTAATTCCACGCAAAATGCCTTGTTTTAGAAACCCGAATGTTTATAAGTTGCACTGCACGAACTGGATGCAGTACTGCCTAAAACGAGAATTGTGTGTTCGTAAGAAGCTCAATTTATTAACCTAGAGACGGCCGTGATGACCGTTATCGTTGACAGCAGGTGGCTGTAGGCACGCAGGAAAAAAGTGCCGTGCATCACATTATAACATCAAGGTGGCTGTAATAACCACTTAGCATGCTTCGCTTCTACGACGTGTCAACTAGGCCACACGATTAAAATAAGACTACAAACACTACACTATTGTCTGAATCCTCTCCGTCGCAAACTAATATCCTTAAACGGTATGCAACATTTCTGCTTATGCGTCAACTCAGCTTACAGTGGTTCATATTTTCCGTAAGAAGTATACCTTGAAGTCAGTTTTTGTGCACTTGAAAAAAAAGCTTCCTTTCTTCCTCAGCTTTCGCAGAATTTAAAACCTGACACAACGACAATAGTGGCTGCAACAAAGGGTGTTTTTTAAGCGTTTTTACGGTCTTCGAGGTTTTGGAAGGCAACCACGACCTGCATTACCAACTCTTTACGATTTTAAAAATATTTTTTATTGTAATCGATTGATATTTGAGAGACTTTGCTGACTAGGTTAGTGCAGGTCACAATTAGCAGTATTAATAGAAATGTAAAACTTGATGACGAAAGGAAAACTGAACAAGAAAAAAATAATGGCTTTAGTCTTCAATTATTTCCAATAAATATTGCTTCATGCACAATATTTGAGGTCAAACACAACAGTGGGACTTTAAGAAATTTCAGAATAAATGCCAAACAAATGTGCATGTGTCAAAGAGCTATTATAACATTTGCAGCGGAAAAAATATCGACTTTAGAAGCCGAATAAGATTTCACTCAATGGCTTTTTTATGTCCCACTTTACACGCTTCTTTAGCGTGGCAATGTTTTGACTCTCGTGGAAGTACGAATAGGATTGGCTTCGACGTTGCGGATACAATTATAATTAAGGCTGTTCGCTGTACCCTGTACCACACATCAGAACGGTCGTTCAAAGTCCAAAACTGTAAAAGAGCATATCGCAATTTGCTGAAAGGACATTATTTTTGCGGTTTTCCTTTTTGCCCAAACCAACAACCAGTTCATCAGATCTTCTCATATGAGTGTTTCCGCATGTTGTTTCGCTATGTTATTGCTGAATTTGCCAATTGCCTTAGATTTAACCAAAATATTCTAATATGTTGAACCTATGAAGAACATGGCGGGATAATACGGTGTCGTTCATGATATTGCCCAAATGGCACTTGAATCGGGGTGTGTTTAATGAGTGAGTACCGTGGTGACGCTGTGTTACGTCGCATTAACTTTGAATCTCAGAGGCAAAATTTGTTTTTGCTGACAGAGGCCTACTATATTGTTTTTATTTGCACAAAACCCAGTTAAAATCAACACATGAAAATTGTGTTTTTCTTTAAGTGCAGACTGCAGGCTGAGAGAATATGTACACGATTTCTACCACCAGAAGCACTTTGCTGACATTGGGTGAGGTTTTGAGGTGTTATGCCATTCTACGTATTTTCTGCGTCATCAAGAGCGGAAAAAGGTGAGACAGCTAATCATAGAGGTGGAGAAACGGAGAACTAATGGTGAGACAAATGTCAAAATAAGCAAAAGACAAAACGTTCAAGTCAGAAGGATATCACTTGGGTCGAAGGCAGTAAAACTGACGGCCAACCTGTCCCACCAACAAAACCTAAGACATGCACTCTTAAATTGGTCGTTCTTAATGCCAGAGCATTGATTAATAAAATGCCTCTGCTCCACACCCTGGTTTTTGTCAACCACCCAGACATTGTTATTGTAACTGACACATGGGCACCGGCCTGCGTAGCTGGCTCTGTGCTCTCTGTTCTAGGATATGCATGCTTTTGAGACGGTCAAAACAATGGCCATGGCTGAGGAAGCTGCATCTTTATAAAGCAGCTACATGCATTTCTCCCGTTTGAATATCCACAATTCACGGTGGTGAAAAAGACATGCTGGCTGCGTGCTGTTCTAAAAAAAACTTATTGTCTGTGTGGATCACGCACCTTACGCCAATGTGGACTACGACCTTTGTCTCTCGCGTGCGATATTAACCTTCCTGACGTGCAATGGTTTCCACCATCCGTTTCTTCAAGGTTCCATAACTTAGTCGAGACAGTAGATATCGTCATGTGGGATCAGGTAATCGATCTTCCCATTCTAGGAGAAAACAAACTAGGTGCTATTTTTGTAGGGGATGGAAACAAATTTCAGTGTCACCCTTAGAAGCAGTTGGGAGTTAAGACCATCTTACACTAAACAGTGAACTAGAACTGAAGGCAGATGAGAAATTTTTCGAAAAGTACAGTTTATGTCAAGACTTTAGATCAGCAAACTCGGCGGATCAACTGACACATATTTACGCTTTCGACTATTCTGATTTTTTTAAATGTTTGAATGTAAATGTTTGTACCGATGCACTGTACAAAGTGCTAAATCCAGTCATCCTCAAATTTGTCCACCGTAAGAAAGAAGTACATGTCCAGGATAAAATGAACCTTCTTCTATCTTTCCGTCATAGGCTGCCTAAAATCTCTCGTCGTTTGCATTGGCGGAACGACACTTCCTTTCTGCCCTTGATCACACTGATCTTTGAGCAGACCTAAAAGCTCTCCTAAGAAAATCAGAAAGCCAATGAGGCCCACTTCGGTGAATATTTTTCCCTATATGTTTAAAAACTCATTTCGCGTACAGAAAAGGCGTAGAGGAAAACAAAACACCGCATATTTCAAGATGCCTTAGGAAACCCCATAACTGAGGCTTAGTTGACCGCCGATAGCCTGAATGGGTTCCTATCGGAAACCTTTAGTGAAAGCTCGTTTACTGCACCTCCAGCCATCCGGGCTTTGACGGGTGCCGTAGTCGAAATCAAAAGTTTTACCCTCTGGACATGACTAAAGCCATTCACCGTTATCGTCAATATTATAGTCGAGGATCGGATGGCGTCCCAGTAAGCCTTCTTAAAGCTGAAGCGAATAATATTTTTCGTCTGTTCTTTGTAAGGTAATAAATCTTGCTTTTGAGAGGAAAACCTATCCATCTGTAGTGACGTAATCGCCCATAATGCATTTTCACAAGAAGGGCCAATCGATATCATTCAACAGCTTTAGGCCAAAAAATACAATTCTCGCAGCCTAAGACATTCCGAAGACCTTGATGAACGAAATATGATGCATAACTTGACAGAGAACAACTTGCGCACTACAGTTCATCATGGCTTTCTACAGAAACGATATTGTGACACCTGCCAGCTACTTTTTAATTATGTGCTGCTATTTACAGACAGCAGTTTTGCAATAAAAAGAGTCGATGTGATTTTACTAAGGCTTTGAATGGGTCAATCATATCCTCCTCCTTCTGAAACTGGCCTCCTTCGGCAAAGATTAAAAACCTCTCAACTTTATATGTTCCTACTTGGATGCTCGCACGCAAGGAGTAAACATAACTAATGCTATATCCCACCCAAAGCATGCAAGGTTTTGTGTTACACAGGGTAGCGTACTGGGTCAGCTCCTATTTTGCCTGTTTGTCAACGATGTTTAAGATTGTTTTCAGTATGGCAGACCCTTCATGCATGCTAATGATTTGAAAGTCGGTTTTTGCTGTTAAGCAGCAGATTGCAACATTATGCTCGAGCTGATAAAAAAGGATCTTCAGGCCTTCGCCTCACCCATTCATGGCACATATGCTACGTTATGGTTGTTGGCGACGATATTTTAACTGGAATCAAGCATTCATGGCAATAACTTAATGTCCCAGGAGTTATCAATGATTTGGGCATATCCTTCTCTAATTGTCTCAATTTGTCACAATACTGTGCCCTGATAGAATCAAAAGCACGACAAACAACCGGATTCATCCATATAAATTTAAAGAATATAAAGGTTAAGGGTAGCCTTTATAATATCTACGTGGGAACTAGTCTTGTAAACTGCTTGCTTTAATTTTGTCTTCTGCGCACTTTTGAACGAAAGAAAATAAAATCAATAAAAAACTTCTTCACAAAAAGTGTTTTCACTACAGAGCACCATAACGTAGATTTCCCATATAGGTGAGAACTTATAAAACTGGATCATATGTGGCTTTGTATATTGCAGAAAGGTCTATTTTTGCCAAGTAAACTTTGAAAATGGTGATATCTTTAATCCTTTCAGTGCAACTTGTGCACTCTCGACGTGTCTGTCATATATATTTTTTTTTGTTCTTTTTATGGCCCGTACGGTTATTTACCGGCAGTTATTTTCAGTAAACGCAATATAAATCCGAAAAAAGCCGCCCAAAAGTATTTAATCCCAGCAAAGTTTCGTTATGTTTAAGCAAGATATAAGTAGTTTTCTACATTCAGGACAACTTTCACAAATTTTGAATGCTTAATCGTTGCAATCTCTCTTTCACTCTGATGGCGTTCACGGACTTTGAACCCCACCAGGCTTCATGCTAAAAACAATACGGCTTAACAGCAGCCCGCAGTCTGCTTACCGTTCAGCCGATAGTGTGCACCTTTTGCCGACAACCATTGAAGGAACACTGAGAACACTGTGTTCTTGTGCCAACTCTCTCCGTCTCGAATTTATGTCCTCTAACGACATGCAACAGTTCTCCTGCTGATGAGTCAACTCAGCTTACAACTGTACACATATTCCGTTTGCATAATTCCTTTGAAGGCAGGTTTTTTCACTTGAAACAAACTCCCTATCTCGCCCAGTATTATCAAAACACAAAACCTGAAGCAAAAACAATATTTGCTGCAACAAGGGGAGTTTGTTTTATGTGTATTTTTTGTTCTTCGAGGTTTTTTCAATTGCCTGTAAACTCGCATTAAAAGCATATTATAAAAAAAAGTGTTTAAACCATAAGAGGAAATAAGGGTCTTCGAATCGTTAAATTAAAGGATGACATTTGAAATTATACTAAAATTTGGCAGTTGCACGACTCAGTGGAAGCATTTTTCCGAAATGATATCATAACTTATACTGCTGAAAAGTGATTTATCATACCTCCTTATCATTAAGAGCACCAGGCACAATTAACGTACATTCATATTTGAACTAACATCCTCGGCGTCAATATGAATCTTTTTCATGCTAAGGACATAATGGTCATCAATAAAGTGTGTGCATAGATGCGCTTTGTGTCCCAGTTTTTAGTAAGATGTCATATTGAATAAGATATAACGACATTTAACTGTACGGTCGAGGCATAAATTGTTTGGCCCTCCTGTGAAATATCTCAATAAATATAACTTTCTCTGCACCGCCCACGAAAAAATCACAATTATAATAACAATAATCACATGCAACAAAATCTGCACAATTACGTTTCTCAAAATGTTGACTGGAGGTAAGCCTACACAAGCGAGAATCCATTTTCTGACCCATTTCTCAGTCAAATTAACCATGGGACGTAATTATAATTTGATTTTGACCATACTTGTGCAAGCCTGCCAACATCAGTATAGTTAAATGCGTGGCGCATGGGCAGCAACGAAGTTAAAAGGTGCATTGTTTGCTCCAAAAGCAGTGTCACTTGCCCATGGGTTCGATTCAAATTAAAACCACTATTATTTCATCGAAATAAATAAATGTCCTGTTGTCGTAAATGGTTTGAACATTATCAAAGGAAGATACTTCATTGACCTAAAGCGCAAGCGGGTATATGATACGTTTGTACATATTCTTCCGCCAAATATAAACAAGACATATGTGGAGGTTCGGTTCCTTTAAAAAATGGTATATAGGGTTTTCATAACATAACCGCGGCCTGTTAAGTGACTCACGTTGCCAACATTCTTGCAACTGACCCCCTTCATGAATTGTCGCATAATTAAATATTTATTATCATACGCGTTTTAAACCATGGCAAGTTTGAGCATCACATATTAAAAGAAGCGCATGAATCTGGGTAATGTTATCACAAACAGCGTGATGCTTAGCATTCGACCGATATTCAAAAACTGCCAACAGGTTTTGCACAGTAACACGCATTAATATCACATGAAACCCGGTACGCAGATTGAACCATAACATCAGCAAGAACTTACACCGTGCGAAAAAAATTAAAGCACTCTGCTTTGCAAGCACGCCAAAAATTATGTACACCCTGTTTTCAAAGGCTCAGTAATACAGCACGCTTACTTTTTGCTTCCTTAAAGGAACAGGATGGGAAATCCCGTTCAATTGACCAAACTGCTTGTGATCAGTAAGCAGAACAGCTAATTGACCACTTAAATACATTCTTTTTGAAAAAGTATTAAGCTGCATTTTGCGGTTAATAACACAAACGGATATATTTGCTTCAGCCCTTAAATATTGTAGTCATTTTCACCTCTCAATGTAAAAACGACCACTAATGAGTGTGTAAGTAATGTGACATGAAATAAACAATCGGCATCTTTATTGCAATAGGAAAGTTTTGGAAGGTAGTGCGATATGCAATGGAAATGGACAAAATATGAAGGGACACATTAAGCGTTGCAGGTGAAAGATTTAAAAATACCATGGATTCGTCCCGTTATTGTAGGCTCAATGCTATATTTATGAGTCGCATTTACAGTCTCCCACATACTTATTGTTATAACTTATATGGTACTAGACACCATCTGGTTTTTCTGCTTCCACCAAATATAAGCATGACATATGTGGAGGTCCGGTACCTTTTTGAAAATGGTTTGAAGAGTTTTCATAAAATAACCGCGGCCTGTAGGGTGACTTACGTTACCTACATTCTTGCACTGATCCCCTTCATGAGTTTTCTCAAAATTATATACTTATAATCATACGCGTTTTAAAACATGGCAAGTTTTAGCATCATATAAAAAAGAAGTACAAGAATATGGGTAATGTTATCGCTAACTGCAAAGTGCTTAGCAGTCCTCCGATTTTCAAAAACTGCCAACAAGTTTTGCGCAGTAACACCCATTAATATCACATGAAACCTGGTACGGAGATTGAACCATAACATCACCAAGAACGTTCACCGTGCCAAAACAATGAAGCACTCTGCTTCGCAAGCACGGCTGTATAGTCTTATCCGTGACGCACTTTGCTGGCATCAACGTGGACCAGTTATAAGTAAAAAAAACAATTTGAAGACAAATCGAAAGGCCCTCAGCTAATTGTTTTGCGTAACATTGCGCAACTTTTTCCTTCTCATGATTTAAGCCAGCAGCAAACTGCGTAAGATGATCCAAAATAAAGATGTAGGCTGCCAAACGAGTGTTAATCAATATTGCTGAATTAACAGACGCAGAAAATTATATACTCCCTGTTTTCAAAGGCTCAGTAATACAGCACGCTTACTTTTTGCTTTCTTAAAAGTACAGGGAAAAATCACGTTCAGTTGACCAAACTGCTGTTGATCAGTAAGTAGAACAACTAATTTACCACTTAAATTTATTTTTTTTGAAAAAAGTATGAAGCTGCATTTTGGGGTTAGTAACACAAACTGATATATTTGCTTCAGCCTTAAAATATTGTAGTCATTTTCAACTTTCGAGGAAAAAACGACCACTAATGAGTGTGTTAGTAATGTGGCATGAAATGAACAATCGGCATCTTTATTGCAATATGAAAGTTTTGGAAGGTAGTGTGATATGCAATGGAAATGGACAAGAGATGAAGGGTGTGGGCCTTTGGCGCTAGTTAAGTGTTGTTTAAATTTATCAATAACTAAGTTTGTTAAAACTAAATACAACACAATCTTTCACACTTTCGGTTTTGACGCGTGACAGCAACTATCTTGCTACTCACTCTCCACCGCTCAACTCTCTCCTCACCTGCCACTGTTTATTTTGCCCTTCAACGACACCTCTCTGGTGATCACTTTCGGGCTCCAGGAGAATCCAGCGACAATTTGCAAACGAGTTTTCTCCCCATTTTTGCAACTCACAGCCCAACAAACTTGGATCCAGTCCTCGCAGAGTTATCCTGTGGCAAGTCGACTACTTGACTACTGCCGGCTAGGACCGAGAAGGATCTAAGTGAGTTAGATCATTTTTAAACTTCACCGTCAATCTCTTATCTGGATTTTACGACTTTTCCACTTGAATAGTCTATTAAATCCCTTATTAGCAGTTAGTCTACCCTCAAAAATTTTCCATTGCGTATTTGCTAAGACGTTTTGTATATTTGTAGTGATAAAGTCTCTACAAATTTGGTGACCCCGTTTCTATTGTTATCCACGTATTATTATTATTCCATTCACCTTTTTTTTTCCGTTTGAATCTGCCGTTCATAAATTTTTCATCATGGGCGACGAATATTACCCATTTTACGATTGCAACGACGATGATGCTGGTTCTAGCCACACGCGTGCACCATCTGCTCACGACGAGCTTCAGGCTTTCCAGATATCTATTAAGCTCCCCCCTTACGAAGTGCGCGACCCGACAGTCTGGTTCAATTAGATCGAAGCTGTTTTAACCTCACGTCAGATTACTGGCGAGCATTCGCTTTACGCGTACGTCGTACAGTACTTACCGTTCGACATCGCTTTCGCCGTTTAGGATCTCCTTGATCCTATCCCTAAAGTCAAACCTTATTCTCGCTTAAATAGGCTATTCTCGAACGTACGGCACAATCTGCCGACAGCAAACTTCGTCAGCTCCTCAGCAAAGTCGAGCTTGGCGACCAAACACCCTCCGCTCTAATGCGCCACATGCGTCACCTGCTTGCTGGTCGCACCTTAGATTATTCTTTTTTTCGTCGCATTTGGATGGATAAATTACCCCATCCAATGCAACAGGTACTCGCCCTACTCGATGATGATGTTCCGCTGACTAAACTCACGGAGCACGTAGACCGCATCCAACAATGTTACCCCGGTACTAGTTCGTACGCTGTAAACCAAGCCTCGACCTCAGTAACTTAGCATGCCGTCTCCCAGATTTCAGCCTCACGATCCAACCGTAAACCTGACAGCCGTACACAGCGAAAGTCCACTAAATCGCTTGATACCTCATCCCCACGGTCTACTTCACCCTCTCAAGCGATTTGAGCCGTTACAGAACATAGAGATGACCACCTCTAGGATCTTAAAGAAACTGTCAGGTTATTGTGCTCTCAAGTGAGCACGATGTGTTCCACCCTCAACCGGCTTCAAACCGGTCGTCCCTCTAAAAGCCGCAACCGCTCTAACTCAAAAGAGCGTACAGACGACAATGTCTGCTGGTACCACCGAAAATTCAGCCCGGATGCTATTAAATGCGTCCCGCCTTGTTCTTATGCTCGACGTTCACGTTCGGGAAACGGCGCCGCCAGCCAGTAATGGCGATGACTGGTGCTGGCCACTCGCGACACAGTCGCCTGTTTTACGTGACTTACAAGTCAACAGGGTTCCGTTTCTTGATTGATACAGGCGCAGAGGTTAGCGTTGTACCGCCCCTTTGTCGTCATCATCTCCAACCATCGCTGTTTACACTGCAGGCTGCGAACAACACTTCTATTACCACGTTCGGTCAACGGTCCCTAACTTTAGACCTTGGGCTTCGTCGCCGTTTCCAATGGGTTTTCATCCAGGCCGACGTCCAGTCGCCTATCATTGGCGCGGATTTTCTAACACACTTCGGCCTCACAGTCAACCTTAAACATCAGAAGTTGCTAGAACCTACCACTCAGCTGTTTACTGTCGGGTTAGTTTCGCGTGAGCCTTCCGCTGGCATCCACTTGGCCGTGCCAAGCCCGCCATTTTCTGACATCTTGACTGATTATCCTTCCCTCTCTAAGCCTTGTCAGTTTACGGAGCAGGTTCAACACGCTGTCCGCCATCATGTCACTACCACCGGCAGATCGATTTACGCTCGTCCGCGAAGTCTTCATCCTGAGAAGCTACAAATCACGAAGAACGAATTCGAGCACATGTTGAATTTGGGGATTTTCCCGTCCTTCGTCCAGTCCATGGGCTTCACCACTGCACATGGTTCCCAAAAAGTCATCTGATGATTGGCGGCCATGCGGTGATTATCGTGCTCTCAATTGAGCAACAGTGCCGGACCGGTACCCGATTCCCCATATTTATGACTTTTCTCACATGTTGGCTGGAAAGACGATTTTTTCCAAGATTGACCTCGTGCGAGCATATCACCAAATACAGGTTGCGGAGGAGGACATCCCTAAAACCGCCGTCACGACTCCATTCGGCCTGTTTGAATTCCTTCGCATGCCCTTTGGTTTGCGGAATGCGGCCCAAACGTTTCAGCGTTTTGTCGATGACATTTTGCGCGGTCTCTCCTTCCCGTTCGTGTACATCGACGAAATCCTTGTCTCCAGGTCGTCACCCGAAGAACATGTTGAACACTTACGCCAAGTTTTCGATCGTTTTCAACAAAATGGTCGGCAGCTCAACGTCGATAAGTATCTTTTCGGCGTCACTTCTGTGGATTTTCTTGGCCATCATCTTGACCAAAACGGGATCACACCCCTCCCAGACAAGGTGCAAAGCGTGCTGTCGTTTCCAGTTCCGAAGTCCGTAACTCAGCTTCGCCGTTGCATCGGCCTAATCAACTACTTCCGGCGTTTCATACCAAATTCCGCCGCCATCCTGGCACCTTTGACGGATCTTTTGAAGTCAAAGTCTAAGTCGCTTGAACTTTCACCCAGTGCTCTTGAAGCATTCAAAACAGCCAGAAAAGCCCTCGTGGACGCCACACTGCTTCATCATCTGAGCACCAATGCTGATACACAACTTATTCTGACCACCGATGCCTCAACCATTGCCGTAGGCGCACTTCTGCAGCAGCAGGTCCACGGACAGTTGCAGCCGCTAGCCTTTTTCTCTCAAAAGATTCATCCGGCGCAGACTCGCTATAGTACAAATTATTATTATTATTATTATTAGTACTTTCTCGCGTGCACTTCTCGCCATTTAACTGGCCATCCGTCATTTTCTACACCTGCTCGAGGGGAGAGATTTTCAGGTCCACACGGATCACAAACCTCTCAATTACGCCCTCAAAGCTAAGCCAGATCGGTATTCGCCGCGCAAAGTACGTCACCTGGATTACATCTCTCAATTCACCTCAGACATACGCTACGTCCGCGGTGATGAGAATGTTGTTGCTGATGCCTTGTCCCGTCCTGAGGTCAACTCTCTTATTACCACGTTAGATCTGGCGAAGCTTGCGGAAGCGCAGGCGCTTTATGACTCCATCATTGACATGCTTGCGTCTTCTGTTCTTCAGCTGCGTGAGGCTTCGCTCCCCGCGGCACCAGGCTCTATCGTGTGTGATTTTTCTACAGGCACCCCTCGTCCTGTAGTTTCCCAATCCTACCGGAAGGTTGTTTTCGACCACTTCCATTCGCTATGCCACCCCGGTGTTCGTGCCGGCTGCAAACGCATCGCAGCCCGTTTCATATGGCCAAAGATGAACACCGACATTGCTACCTGGACCAGGCATTGCTTAGCCTGTCAAAAGAATAAGGTCCAGCGACACATCGTTTCACATCCAAGCACGTCCGCGGTTCCCGACGCCCGTTTTAAACACGTCCACATGGATTTAGTCGGAACGTTACCCCCATCTCGCGGTTTAACGCACATTTTGACTGCTGTTGATCGTTTTAAACGATAGCCCATCGCCGTACCCATCTCGGATACCTCGGCAGAGAATGTTGCCATGGTTTTCCTTACGCACTGGATAACCAACTTCGGTGTTCCAGCTACACTCACCACTGACCGCGGAAGTCAGTTCACATCTGTACTCTTCCGTGAGTTCACCAAACTACTTGGGTGCTAGCATATCACAACCACTGCCTACCACCCTGCATCAAACGGCCTCGTGGAACGCCTTCACCGTCAGTTGAAGTCCGCGTTGATTTCTCAACCTGCCCCGCACAACTTGAGCGAAAACCTGCCGTTCGTCCTCCTCGGCATTCGCTCGGCTGTTAAGAAAGACATTCAGTGCACTGCCGCCGATCTTGTTTACGGCACATCCCTCCGTCTACCTGGTGAGCTCGTGCAGTCTTCCTCCGTCACCCCTGACACCACGAACACCTTCGTGCAACAGCTGCAGCAACGCATGGCTGAACAACGCCCAACCCCCACCCGCGCGACACCTCGACGCGTTTTCGTGCACGACGTCTTGCACACAACACCATTTGTGGTTGTCCGGCACGACGCAGTTCGCAAGCCCCTTTGCCCACCATATGATGGTCCCTTCAAAGTTCTTGAACGGAAGGACAAATATTTCGTCATTCAAAGGGCTGATGCTACTGATACAGTCTCCATCGACAGACTAAGGCCGGCCTACGTTGAATGCACTCCTCTATCACCTGGTCCGTCCAATTTCGGGGCACCTTCACCCTGCATTCCACCTGCAGCCCCCGGCCCACCGCCATCCACACCACTTGAACCTACCCCCACCTACCACCCCCACCACCCCTTGTAGTAATAACGTCTCTACAAGTGACGCATTAAGCGTTGCAAATGAAAGTTTTAAAAATACCATGGATACGTCCCGTTATTGTAGGCTCAATGCTATATTTATGAGTCGCAATTACAGTCTTTCACATACTTATTGTTAAAACTTATATGGTACTCGACACCATCTGGTTTTTCTGCCTCCACCAAATATAAGCATGACATATGTGGAGGTCTGGTACCTTTATAAAAATGGTTTGAAGGGTTTTCATAAAATCACCGCGGCCTGTAGGGTGACTTACGTTGCCTACATTCTTGCAAGTGATCCCCTTTATGAGTTGTCTCATAATTATATACTTATAAGCATACGCGTTTTAAATCATGGCAAGTTTTAGCATCATATAAAAAAAGAAGTACAAGAATATGGGTAATGTTATCGCTAACTGCAAAGTGCTTAGCAGTCCTCCGATTTTC
>JAYGXS010000002.1:99377800-99409241 GCA_036362985.1 Ligula intestinalis | reverse complement strand
AGAACGAAAATTATAGCTCATCGCAAGATATCTGCTCCAAGACCCAAGTGGTGCCTGACCACGCCTTCTAGTCAATGCCTTGATATCAACACGCAGCCCATTGTCAAGGCTCAGCAAATTTATTTATCTGCATTACAGAACTGTGATGACTTCATGATGAAGTTTGGTTCTGTTTTTTCAATACTAGGCAATCTGTTTGATGGCAAGTTATCAGATGTGCCGTCACAAGATTGTAAAAAGTTAGACTCCCTCGTCCATCTTATAACCACGGAAGCTTTTGATAGACAAAAGCGAAGCTTTAACTTTATACTAAAATGCCTCCATATGAAGTCATCCTTTGGATATTGCAAACTATTTTCTATTTTTGGGTGGTTTCAACTGCAAAATTGCAGAAGCCAAACGCCTCAAATCGCGTTGCAAAAACCCGCCCATCCTAGTAAAATTGTTTTCACCGATGGAGGTGGACTCAATCTTTGTTCAACGCGGTCACATTTCCCGATATTGAGAAATGACTAAAAGTTTCCTCTGTCGAGATCTCACACCAATGGAGCGAAGAAATACGGCTCTCCAGTCCAATTGACTAATGACTTCTCAGCCTTCTATTCCTAAATATCTTCATAGTCCCGATAGGGTAAATGCACTCACTAATCCTCCCCCCCCACATACCTGGCCATGCACCTTCTAACGTCAGTTCACCCGTTATCCCTGTCTCCCAGGTGTCTATTCATAGTCCCATAACCATCAGTACACCTGTTATCCCTACCTCCCGAATATCTAGTCATAGGTCCAAAAACATCAGTGCACCAGTGAGCCCATCCCTATTGATATCAGGACCGCCAAGGCCCGCTGCTCCGTCATCTACTACCATAAATACTACTCTTAATACATTCTCTGTCCAACGATCGATTAATTCAACCGCCTCTAACGCGGCAACAAATTCATTTAGAGTGTCGCCAACACCATCGAAATCGTTTAAACCGAGCGCTTCCCCACCAAAAACCTAGCTTATCTTTTGACCGTGGGAGTCATATTATTCCCCCGTATAATGTGTTATTGAACACGCCAGGCCCAAACCAAAAAAAATTTAATTTGCACGGCAGCAACCCTATCTGGTAAAATTTTAAATCTAATCAGAGTTGGTGTACAGGAAATTCACTGATAAAGACCACTAGTCCTTACGCGAGCGGCCCTCACACTTACTTTATGTCCCCGTTTCCCCTATCAGTTCCTTTACCCATCCTCTACCACCCAAACCTGCTACATTTGACATGTCTTCTTAGCTCCCCCATTACTCCCAAACGCCCCAGAAGCTTATTTTGGTTTACCCTCTCCTCATTTTTCCCTGCCAGAAAGCGAGACCCCTAGATATCTCAGACCTTATTAGCCATCGATTGTCGGCTACCCGTATGCTAACAGCTCCATTCCCGTCAGTACTTATTCCACAAATAATAACGGCCTGCGGTTTGTCTACCCACCCTTCAATTCTTTTTATGAATAACGATAGCCATATTCCTGTCACTCGAAACACACTAGATGTGATAGTGCTTAATGCTAGGTCCGTTATAAATAAAATGGCTCAACTTCGAGCTATCGCTTTCGAGATGATGCCTGATGTTATATGCATAACAGAATCTTGGACCCATCCAATCATTTCTGACACCTTTCTTATCATAGACGATTATGATTTCTATCGTCACGATCGCATTAATAAGCGTGGTGGTGGTTGTCTTCTCTATATTAGAACGTCATTAAGGCACCTTCCGTTTTATCTAAATGGCACGTCCTTCTCTGGAAATTACTGTTTCGCTTCGATTTTACTGTCGACCCGGCAAAAGGCGATTATCGGATGTGTATATAATCCTCCCAACTCTTCATCTGAAGAAGATGCAAATTTGTGTGAAATATTCAAGTTTATTTCAGAATCCACTTTTGAAGTTAAAATTATTGCTGGAGATTTTAATTTTCCTGAGATCGACTGGCTTTCAAACTATTGTCCACCTAGATTTCAGCCTTTCCTAGATACCAATAATTTTTCTAAATGGTCTCAACTGGTTTGTTCCCCAACAAGACAGAATCATATCCTAGATCTGATTTTCACCAATGGTATTGCCCCTCTCTTCGTTGATTTTATGCAGGACATCTTCCAAAGTCCTCACACCTTAATTCACTGTTGCCTCCATCTTCCTTCTACGGAAAAGGCTAGTGCTAGTCGTATCTATCATGCGTATGATCTCCCAGATATTAGCTTAATTCACAATTTTCTTGACTCATTAGATTGGCAGAGCCTCTCTTCCATTAACAACGCTGCATATCATTTTGAACTCATGTCGTTCGTTTCTAATAAAATTCTGGAATTTGTGCCTATTAAAATTGTGAAACCCTACGCACCAGAATCGACCGTCCCTCATTTTTTTGCCCAGACTAAAGAAATTAAGGAGGCAGCTGAAAGAAAGATCATCTAGTTCGCTGTCTGTGCATCCAAGGATCGCAGAGATCTTCAAATTAGCGTCAAAGATTCGTCTTGCACGTGACCAGCACAGGAAATATTGCGCACTGAGCGAGTCAAACTCTGCAAAATCGGTTGCACAACTGTTTCGTCGAAGGGCGTCTGCAAAACGAGAAATGGAAATATACCCATTGCTCACTGAAAACAAAACATTTTAACAAGATGAGTCTTAGAAGGCTGAATGATTATATGCTTTCTTTGCAAAGCATTTTACGACAGATTCCGAACAAGTACCGTCGTTTCAACCATACTCAGACAATACTCTCGGAAACATTGATTTCTCCATAGAATAAATTCATAAGCAGATAATTTGTTAAAAAAACTCACACTCTTACGAAACTGATGGTATCCCCAATTCAGTTATCAAAAGAGTATCGACCTATCCCAAATTACTAAGCCATATATTTTCAGTCTATCTACTAAATGGTTACTTTCCTGACACTTGGAAGACATCAAGTATTCTTCCAATCTTTAAATCAGGATCTCGTTCAGACATAAATAACTACCGCGGTGTTCATAAACCCCGGCCCTAGCTAAACGTCTGGAGAAGATAATTTTTAACCAAAGTCTCGATGTTTGCCTAAAACGTAAGCTTTTAAGTGACTCGCAGCATGGTTTTCTACCCGGAAGATCATGCGAGACGTGTCATTTAGCTTTTCCTAACCACTTCACTTCCCTCCGTAACGAGCAGCAATCCGTGGTTGTTATCTACTGTGACCTGAGAAAAGCCTTCGACAAGGTACCGCACAGACGGCTTCTAGTTAAATTGGAAGCCATTGGCATCCGTCCCCCTCTCCTCGACTTCATCGTTTCCTACTTGTCTTACCGCAGCCAGAAGGTATTTGTAGGTAAAAGTTACTCCACTTCTCAGCTGATCACAAGTGGCGTTTTTCAAGGTACAATATTGGGTCCTTTACTCTTAATTCTATACATACGACAAATTTTGACTGTTCTAAAAAAATTCACACAATTTCATTTATTCAGCCGACCTTAAATGCACATACTCACTTTCTAAGGACACGGCAAGTATAGGCGTTGACAAAATAAATGCGGACCTACTTACACTCTCACGTTGGAGTGCTACCTGGAAGATATAATTCTCTCCATCCAAGTGTAATTTCAGGTGTTTTGGTCCCGCCAAGCTTCCTCGTCCCCTAGTCTTTGAAAATACTCCGTTTTTAGAACGATCCACTATAAAAGACTAAGGTCAAAGCTACACAAATCAACTAGAATTGTCGCCTCATGCAGATCGAATATCTGCGAAGGCTGTATAGATATGTGGTTTTATATCACACAATTCCTTCCTGCTTGAAATAAAGTAAAAAAAGTTATCGCATGTATGTTCTACCCATCCTTAGATACTGCTGTTTCGGACCGCAGTAAGATTAAAAAATGTACAGAGGGTATTTGCTCGCAATATATTTGCTCTTCCTTGGTCCACTTTTTCTTATACGGAGAGATGTCAGTTAGCGAACATGACATTTATTTGGGTCAGAAGACTCAGAGCGGGCCTGTGTTTCCTCTTTCGCGTTAACTCTCCCCCTAACCTTCCACGAATCCACGCTCTCATTCCCGCAGAAAGACCTTAGGCCACCCGTAATTCATCAAGGATAATTGCACACCCCTTAAGCTCCAATTCGAACCATTCTCACTTCTTTGCTTCCAAATGTGCCTTCCTCTGGAAACATATTCCCCTCGAAATCAGGCTGTCGTCGAACTGAACAGTATTTAAAGTCAAATTACGCAAACACTTAACTTCGGAAGATATGAAGACCTTGTTATCCGTTTCCTTCCCAAACACACAACTTTTAGACTTTGAGAAGGGTCCCCCTGGTATCTGAGGTGGTTATGTTAAGATCAATTATTTTTTCAAACATATCTATTTCTTCCTCCTTTGAGTGATATTTGCAACGATGTTTCGTCCACTTCTCTGTCCAGTCATCATTGCCATTTACTCCATTCTCCGTTTTACAACCCTGACGATAGGCTTCATGGTCCTTAGTCATGCTCGTGGCGGTTCTGCAATTTTCGCCAGCTCGTCGCTTAACTCCGCAGTCTAAAAGGTCACATCTAGGACGTTTCGTTGATGATCAGGTGATCTCTGCCGTTCCCTCATTTTCCTGACTCTGTTATCCGTGATAGCCGCCTCGGGTCTCACCTCCCTGATGGTTGATCATGAAGTAAGTCGGACGGTGTAACAATGGTGAAAGACAGCCTCTGCTATTATATGATTTCTCCAATTACAAGAATCGTTACCCACCCTCATTCGTTCTCATCAACAGTCCTGTCTCATTTTCACAACAATAAATCCTCTCAACCAAACCCCGTTAACTTTTTTGGAGCATTTTTTTTTCTCCTACGTTCTGTTTTATTTAAGCAGGGGTTCGCTGAACTCCACCCCAGCTTAAATGGTAGGAGTTGTTTTTCACTGCTACCCTCTTAGTTCACCTTGCGTTGACTACTATTTTAAAATGACAATATGTTGGTGAATATGAATTTATCTACCAACACTACAAATCGCTCCCGATATCTATGTTGTTGTTTCATAGAAAGCAGCATTTATCAACTGTGTATTTATTTTTTCACAGCATTAAGTTAGCAATGACGAGGCCCTCCGGGCCTTAAATATAAAATTTATTTATTTATTTAATATTTTACGAGTGAAAACTCTCTGATCTTTTTCAATCTGACTACGGTCATGCTGGGTCATGAGGCCAAAAATCGGGCAGCAGTATTCAAGTATAGGAAGAACAAACATGCGGTATAGTTTACCCTCATTTCTGGCAGGCAAAAATTATGCGATATAAACCCACATATCTGTGCGGCCTTGGCATAAATTCGATCTGCATGAGGTAATAAGGCAAGCTTATTCGTGTAAGAAAGACCTAAATCCTCTATCGTAGATCTTTCTAACAATGGACTATTTTGGAAGATAATGGGTCCAGGAAGCCTTGCGAGACCAAAACTTTATCATCTTAAGTACTGGCCGTGTCCTTAGAAAATGAGGTCATCAGCATAAATGAAATTTTCTGAATTATTTAGCACTGTTGAAATTTCATTTATGTAAAGAATGAAAAGGAGGGGACCTAAAACCATGCCTTGTAATACACCACTCGTTATCGGCTGAACCATTGGGTAGCTATTGCCTACTAAGACCTTCTGGCTGTGGTTAAACAGGTAGGAGGCAATGAAATCGAGGAGGGGAAGCCTGATGCCTAGGGCGTCCTGTTTCACTAAAAGGCGCCTATGAGGCACCTTGTCAAAAGCTTTACTAAGGTCAAAGTAAATCACGATGACTGATTGCTGTTCATTACGAAGTGAAGTAACCAGGTTAAGGAATGCCAAGTGGCAGGTTTCGCATGATCTTACAGGTATAAATCCATGCTGCGAGGCACTTAATAATTTATTTTTTACAAAAAATAGAGAAAATTGATTAAAAAATGATCTTTTCAAGAAGTTTGGCTAGGGCAGGGTTTTTATGAACACATCGGTTGTTATTAACGTACGAACGAGACCCTGACTTGAGGACTGGAAGGATAATAGATGTCTTCCATAAGTATCGAAAAAAACAATTTAGACGATCAGCTGTAAAAAGGTAACTTAGCAATCGGGGGAAGCTGAATATTCGCTTGATAAATGAATTTGGAAGGTCATCAGTTCCCGAGAAGTGCGAGTTTTTAGACAGATAATGTGCTTACGAATTACTTCTATGAAGAAATCTATGGTTCTGATAGTATTGACTGAGCATGGCTGAAACGACGGGCCCGGTTCACATTCCGTCGAAAGGTGTTTTGCAAAGAACGCATTGAACAGTTCAGCCTTCTCAGACTCATCTTGCACAAAGTTTTTTTTTCATTCAGTAAAGGGGGAATTTCGTAACCTCGTTTAGCGAAGGACCGACGGCGAAACAGTTGGACAATCGGTTTTGCGGAGTTTAACTCGCTGAGTGCACAAGATTCCCAATGTTTGTCACGTGTAAGACGAATCTTAGACGCTAACTCGAAAATCTCTGCGATTCTAAGGTGCACTGATAATGAACCAGTTGACTGGTCTTTCAACTGTCTTTGCAATTTCTTTAGTCTAGACATAAGAAAATGAGGAACGGTGGGGTCCGAAGTATAAGGCTTAACAATTTTGATCGGCACAAATTCCAAAATGCTATTTGAAATTGCCGTCATTAAGTCACCGAGAATTGTTACACTGTTCGTGCAGGAAAGCTCCTGCCAGTCTAGTGAGTCTATAAAGTTGTTAATTAAATTAATATCAGCTAGGTCATAAGCACGGTAGGTACGAGTGGTGCTAGCCTTTTTCGTAGAAGCAAGCGGAAGGCAACAATGGATCAAAGTATGGTCACTTTGGAAAAGGTACTAATTGTTGTCAACAAAAAGGGGGAAAATGTCATTCGTGAAAATTTAATCTAAAATATGCTGATCCGTTGTTGAAAACAGACCAACTGAGACCAGTTTGAAACATTTATGGTATCTAGGAAGAGCTGAAATCTGGATGGACAACAGTTCAATGACCTATCAATTTCGGGAAGTTGAAATCCCCAGCGATAACTTAAGCATCAAAGGCGGACTCCGAAATCAGCCTCAATATTTCGCAGAGCTTTTCATCATCTTCCGATTATGAGTAAGGTGGACTATAAATGCATCCAATAATCGTCATTTGACGAGGAGACAGGAAAATGGATGGAAAGCAGTAATTGCCCGAGTATGAGTCAGCATCTAGGTCGAAAGGTAAACGGTTAAAATTAGCTTTAATATAGAGAAGACAACCGCCACCACGTTGACAAGGGCGGTCTTGACAGTAGAAATCATACTCGTCTATTATGAGATAAGCCTCAGAAATAAGTGGATGGATCCACGACTCTGTAATGCATATAACATCTGGCTTCAGCTCAAACGCAATAGCTCTAAGTTGAGGCATCTTATTAAAAACAAATCTTGCATTAACTAGGATGATATCTAGTGAAGCTTGATAAATCGAACTAGGGTTATCTTTATTTAGTAATAAAAATTTGGAATGGGTAATTTGGTTGGAAGTTTGGAGATTAGCCATCGAGTGGAGCAGGACAATTAACATAAGAAAACTTAGGTGGAAAGCTGAAAGCTGCAGGTAGATAGCTCTGTTAGATCGATGGGCCATAAGGATTAGTGCCGTGGTGATTTTGCTGATATATACCGGGAAATTGGGAAAACCAAGACGGGAAAGACGGTAAAGAGAGGCTGGATGGCGAGGTAAGGTGAATTTGAGCAATAAGTGGTGGTGAACCTTGCCCAGTATGATAATTGTGATATGAAGCGTAACCTTTATGTTTCTTAGCTTCCTGTTTTATAAGGATAAATCGTGTTTGAGAAGGCTGCATGCTCACGGTTGAATTTCGGATTCCAACCTTTTTTCGACCTGAATTGGGTGATTAAATAGGTTTGGGAGGACTCTGATCGAGTATCGAAGCTGTTGGTCTACCTGACGTAGAAAGCCTTTCGGAATTTCTTAGAGAACTACCAGAATAACTAGCCATGGCAATTGGGGAAGCATTTAAGTTGGAAGTATACGGGGATGTCTGGTGACTTAAGAGGGATGAGACAGTTGCTGTACTGGGGAGCAGTAATAAACTTTGGCAGGAATAAAGGTACATGGCTCGCTGGGCTTCCTAGGGCTACGACCAGGAATTTGAGCCAGTTGCGGTGAGTTTACTATTTTTTAAAAGAACTTGACGCTATTCTTCGCTCAATTGGAGTGACATCATGACAAAGGAAATACATAGTTTTTTTTAGATATTTGGAAACAAGCTCTTGCTGTTTAAAAATGGCGTCAATTTCAATGGGCGAAAAAAGCTTGGTTAAAATGGGTGGGTTTTTACTGCGAGATGACAGTCTAATAGCCTCTGCTATTTTAGAGTTAAATCCACAGGAGCAGAGGAAATGCATTGCAACGCCAATTGGCCTAATTGATTTCGGAACGTTTTTCAGAATAAAATTGTACGACCTTTTTTGTCTATCCTGCGACTCACTTGCGACCAAATTTACGAGAATATTTAAACGTTTGCATTCCTGCGAGGAAACTGCAGAGATATTCCCATCAAATATGGTCCCAAGGATTGAGAGAACTGACCCAAATTTCAACATAAATTCGCTGCATATTTTCATTGCAGACAAATCTATTTGCTTGGCAATTAGATCAGGCTTAATACTGATATCAGGATGAAGACTGATATCAGTAATGATGTTTACCTTTCGCAGACACCGCTTAGGTCTGAAATTATGTGGCTTCCTACTGAATGAAAGTGTCGCCTTCATACTTTTCAAAGCAACAATAAGATGAATCACGAAAACAGTCGGGGATTTAGAATAAACTAACTGTTTCAGCTTATATAAGTTGCTGAAAGCAAGACATATGGTTAACGGAATGCTAGGTAGGAAAGCAGAGACCAAACCAACAAAAGGAATGGAAGCAGATATTTTAAGCGTATGAACTGGTACTTACGGATAATTTATATAAGAAAACAAAAGGCTGATAATCTTATCGTCTCTTAGATAAATAGATTTATATAAGACTGATGACTAAGGTGAAATTTCAAAACCAGCTCTCGACCTTGAATCTTGTCTGCGCCAGAGGGATTAGTGCCGTGGTTAGATTGCTGATAGTTCCCGGGAAATTGGGAAAACCAAGACGTGACATAGAGGCTGTTGGGCGAGGTAAGGTAACTTTGAGCAATAAGCGGTGAAGAACCTTGCCCAGTATGATAATTGTGATATGAAGCGTAACCTTTATGTTTCTTAACTTCCTGTTTTATAGGGATAGTTCGTGTTTGGGAAGGCTGCATGCTCGCGGTTGAGTTGCGGATCCCACTCTTTCAACGACCTGTACTGGGCGATTTAATCAAGTGTTTGGGAGGAGTGTGATTGAGCATCGAATCTGTTGGTCTACCTGACGTAGAGGGCACTTCAGTATTGCTAGGAGGGCCACCAGAATTACTAGCTATAGCAATTGGGGAAGCATTGAATTTGGAAGTAGTCGCGGAAGTCTTGTGATATGAGGGGGATGATACGGTTTGTGTACTTGTGAGCAGTAATCTAGGTTTGCTAGGAATAATAGTAAATGGCTCGCTTGGCTTCCTAGGAAACTAGAGCCGCTTGCGGTGAATTTACTATTTTTTAGAATATATTGACGCTTTTCATCGCTCCATTGGAGTGAGATCATGACCGAGGAAATACATTATATTTCTTAGATATTGGGAAACAATATCTTGCTGTTAAAAAATGGCGTCTATGTCAATGAATGAAAATAGTGTGACAATGTAGTGGATTTTTGCTGCGAGATGACAGTCTCACAGCCTCTGCTATTTCATAGTTTAATCTGCATGAGTAGAGGAAGTGCTTTGCAACATCCATTGGCCGAATTGAATTTGGAACGTTTTTCAGAATAAAATTGTAATTGCTTTTTTTGTCTAACCTCTGACTTACTTGCGACCAAAAATATCGAGCGTATCGAAACTTTTGTATTCCTGAGAGGAAACTTGCAATTTTTCATTGCAGACAAATCTTTTTGCTCGGCAATAAAATCAGGCTGAATACTGATGTCAGGCTGAAGACTGATCTCAGTCATGATATTTGCTATTCACCGACACCACTTGGGTCGGGAATTTTGAGGCTTCCTTCTGAATGAAAGTGTCACCTTCATACTTTTAGGAGCAATAAGTAGATTTATCGCAAAAAAAGTCGGTAATGCAGAATAAACTAACTGTTTAAGCCTTTAAAAAATGCTGAAAGCAAAACAGATGGTTAACAGAATGCTTGGTATGCAAGCAGAAACCAAACGAACAAAAGGAATGGAAGCAGATTTTTAAGAGGAAGAAACGGTACTAACGGAAAATTTAGAGAAGAAAACGAAAAATGAACGGTCGTATCTACTTTTAGATAAATTGATTTATCTAGGACTGATGACCTTGATTTTGATCGAGTGTTAGGGGGATTATATAGATATCCGATAATCATTTTTGCCCAGGGTGACAAGATGATAAAATTGGAACATTAATTTCCATAAAAAGGACGTGCTATTTAGATAAAAATAAAAGTGATTTAATGATGTTCTCAGATAGGGACGACAACTACGCGTATTATTGCAATCGTGATGATAGAAATCATACCCATCTATGAAAAAGGAGGAGTAAGAAACGTTTGGATGGGACTGATGACTTAGATAACATTTCGAAAACAGCGGTCAACCTCGATAATTGAACCCAACTAATATTTTGAGAGACTTTGCTTAATAAGTCAACGCAGTTACACTCAGCAGCATTAATAGAAATGGAAAAGTTGATGACGAAAGGAAAACTGCAGCGCTTAAGGAAAAGAAAAAAATTGGCTTTAGCCTATAATTTGTTCCATATATATTGTTGCATGCACTATACTTGTGGTCATACACAACAGTAGGATTTAAATCAAATTTCAGAATAAAATACCAAACAAAATGTGCACGTGTCGAGGTGCTATTAAAGCACTAGCAGCGGAAATAATATCGATTTTAGAAGCCAAATTAGATAACACTAAATGGATACATGTTTTTTCCCACTTTACAGGCTTCAGTAGCGCGGCAATGTTTTGATCTCTCTGGAAGCACGAATAAGTTTGGTAGGTAACGTTGCGGAACAAACTGTCATTTTTGCCGTTTGCTCACCTTGGACCACATAGCAGAACGGTCTTTCAAAGTCCAACACTTTAAAAGAGCATATCGCATTGTCCTGATACGACATTATATTTTTGAAGTTTTCCTTATAGCCTAAGCCAGTTCATCAGAAGAACTCATGTGAGTGTTTCCACTTCCTGTTTTGCTATGGTGTCACCAGTAATGTCATTTCGGAAATAAGCATTTTATTTCGATAAACGAGGAATATTCTGAGCTGTTATAACCATCAAAAACGTGACGGGATTATAGAGTGACGTACATGATGTTGCAAAAATTTTCCTGGAATCGGAAGTGTGCTTGATGAGTGAATGCCTCTGTTAATACCTTAGTTTTTACCCCGCCGCGTTACGTCACCAAAAATTTCGATTTTCAGAGACAAAATGCCTATTTTGGTTTTCTTATTGCATAAAACGTGGTTAATATCTGCATGTCCAAATGTTATTTTGCCTTAGGTGTTGAACTGAGCGTTCAGGCTGAGAGAATATGTTCACAATGTCTACAACCAGAAACTCTTTGCCAAAAATGGGTGGTGTTTTACTGCTCTTTGCCATTCTACGTAACTTCTGACATTTTGGTGTTTACACCTCAATGGGAAACAAGGGTCTTAGTTTTGTTTTATTTAAGGACGAATTTTAAAATTATATAAACATTTGCCAGTTGCGCGATTCAGTGGCAGCATATTGACGAAAGAATATAATTACTCATGCTGTTGAGAATAGATTGATTATACCTGCTTATCGAAGAAAGCACCAGGGACCCCAAGTATATACTGATATTTGCACACACAACTTAAGCATCAATAAGAATCTTATTCATGCTAAGGACGTGATGTTCATAAATAAAACTTGCACTTTGAGGTAATTTGTGGCCCAGTTTTGTGTAAGATGTCATAATAAGTACGAAATGTGGACATTGTCTGTACGGTTTTGACATAATGTTGGCTGGCTCTCCAGTAAAATATGGAAACCAAACACTTACTTATTAACAATGATATCGTGCAACACCATTTGCACAATAAAGTTTATTTCCTACTCTGGTTGAACGTTAACCTAAGTAATCGAGAATCCATTAACTGACCCATTCCTCGTTCATATAAACGTTGGAAATTAATATTAATAAGTATTGACCACAGTTGTGCAAGCAGTTCGACAAAAGTTAAATTAAATGCACGGCGCATGTAGTCTCAAAGGCAAAAGATGCATTGCTGGCTCAACAAGCGGTGTTCCATTTGTGCATCGGTTTGATACTAACCAGACCATTTCAGTTGTCGTGAATAGGTTAAACATTATTCAGGGAAGCTACTTAATTGACATAAAGCGCAAGCGGACATATGATACGTCGGTACATATCCTCCCGCCAAAAATACACATGAAATATGTGTAGGTGCGGAACGTTTATAAAAATGGTTTAATGGTTTTCGTAGCATTCCTGTGCCGTGCAGGTTAACGAGCGTTGCGGATATTCTGGGGGATAACCTCTTTCTTGAACGAACGCATCATATTTCCCCGAACTCCTCCTAGAACAAGTCTACATCGATATCTCCCACCAATTACGACCAAGGATATTGTAACTGCAGCCGTTCGTATACAGTTTTTTCTGCATCACTTAAATTATTTTATTGCGTGGACGATCTTTTTCCAGTCGGAATTTAAGAATATTTTGTTTTCCAACAAATTCTACCGAGACGCAATCTCTTTAAACCAAACACTATATCTTCAGACCAGCAAATTCGTGGCCTGGTAAAATCAATCGTCAAGATCAGAATATTCTCGAGACCTTCAAAGGCTGAGTCTTTTCCTAATATTGAATAATTTGTTTAAATAAATTTAAAGTGCTTATTAAAAATAGCGTCAGAAATCGTTAATTTTCCTCTGATTATTTTTCGCAAGTCATTATCTTAAAATCATATCAACTGTTTTTTTCTTAACATAATAACTAATACAGTTTGTTCAGCCATTATACGAGATTTAAACAACCAGCTGCGGTAAAATCATATAGGCTGTATTTTAATACATCATCTTACATTAAAAGCAGATTTTTTTTCAAAATAATGTGGGCGAAAATTACAGCTCATCGTAAGACATCTGCTCCCAGAACCAATCGGTGCCTGATTATGCTTCTAAGTCAATGCCTTGATATCAATATGCAGCCCATTGGCAATGCTAAGCAAATTGATTTATCTGCATTTCGGATTTTAAAAAAGTTAGACTACCTCGTCCATTATATAACCACGAAAGCTTTTGATAGGCAAAAGCGAAGCTTTTACTGTATACTAGAAATGCCTACACATTAAGTCACCCTTAGGATATTGCAAAATATTTTTTTTATGTTTAGGTGATTTCGACTACAAAATTGCAGAAGCCAAACACCTTCTATCGCGTAGCACAAACCTAGTTAAATTGTTTGCGCCGATCGAGGTGGACTCAGTTTTGCTAAACAAGGTTGCATTTTCCGATATTTAGAAATGACTAAAAGTTTACTCTGTCGAGATCTTACACCGATGGAGCGACGAAATATGGCTCTCCAGTTCGATAGACCAATGATTTCTCTGCTAACTATTCCTTAATCTCTTCATAGTCCCGAAAGGGTAAATGCAATCGTTTATCCTCCCCCTTTGAATACCCGGCCACATACCAACTTACGCCAGTGCACGCGTTATCCCTTCCTCCCAGATGTCTATTCACAGTCCTAATACCGTCAGTCAACCTGCTATGCCTACCTCCCGAATGTCTAGTCATAGGTTTATAAACATCAGTGCACCAGTAAGACCATCCCTTATGATGTCGGGACCGTCGAGGCCTACCGCTCCGTCATCTTCTACAATAAATTCCAGTCTTAGTGCATTATCCGTCCAACGATCGAACAATAACGCTGCCTCTAACTCGGCAACAATTTTATCAAGAATGTCGCAAACACCGTTGAAGTCGTTTAAGCCGAGCGCTTCCCACCACAACCAAGCTCCTCTTTTGACCGTGAGAGTCATATATTTTCCCCGTATTATTTGTTATTGAACACGCTGGGGCCGAAAAAAGAGCAATCTAATTTGCACGGTAGTATGCCAAACTGGTATAGTTTTAAATCTAATCGAGGTTGCCGAACAGGACATTCACTGATAAAGACCACTAGTCCTTCCGCGAGCGGTCCCAACAATAATTTAATGTCACCGTTCCCCCTATCAGTTCCTTTACCCATCCTCTACCACCCAAACCTGCTAAATTCTACATGTCTTCTCAGCTGACCCCATTCCTCATAAATGCCCCAGAAGCTTATTTGGGTTATTTTTTCCCCATTTTTTACTGCCAGAAAGCGAGGTTCCTAGATATATCAGACCAAATCAGCCATCCGTTGTTGGCTACCAGTATGCTAACAGCTCATTTCCAGTCAGAACTTATTCCACAAATAATAACGGCGTACAGCTTGCCTACCCACCTTCAAATTCTGTTTATGAATAACGATATCCATTGTCCTGTCACCAGAAACACACTCCATGCCATAAAGCTTAATGCCAGGTCCTTATAAATAAAATGGCTGAAATTCGAGCTATCACTTTCAACGATGATGCCCGATGTTATGTGCTTAACGGAATCTTGCACCCATCCAATCATTGCTGTCTCCTCCCTTATCATAGATGAGATCGATTTCTATCGTCATGATCGCATTAATAAGCGCGGTGGTGGTTGTCTTCTCTATATTATAACGTCATTTTTGCACTTTCTGTTTTAAGTAAAAAGCACGTTTTTCTCTGAAAATAACTGTGTCACATCTATTATCTTGTCGCCCCGGCAAAAGACAATTATCGGATGTGAATACAATCCTCCTAACTGTTCATCAAAAGAACATGCAAATATGTTTGAAATATTTAATTTTATTTCACAATCCAATTGATGAAGTTATGATCGATATTTTAATTTACCTGAAGTCGACCGGCTTGCATACAATTGACCACCTAGATATCAGCCTTTACTAGACAACATTAATTTTTCTAACTGGTCTCAACTGGCCAGTTCCCCAACAAGACAGAATCATATCTTTAATCTGCATTTTACAAATGGTTTTGCCCCTATCTCCGTTGATTTTAAACATAACATCTTCCAAAGTGATCACACATTAATTCACTGTTGCCTTTCGTTTCCTCCTACGAAAAAAGCTAGTGCTAGGCGTACCTCTCATGCCAATGACCTCGCAGATATTAGCTAAATCGACAACTTTCTTGATTTATTAGATTGGCAAAGCCTCTCCTTCATTAATGACGCTGCATATCTTTTTGAAATCATGTCAGTCGATTATAATAAAATGCTAGAATTCGTGCCCACTAAAATTGCGAAACCCTACGCACCAGAATCGACCGTCCATCATTTTATTTTGCCCAGACTAAAAAAATGAGGAGACACCTTAAAATATAGATATACTAGTTCGCTGTCTGCGCATTTAAGGATCGCAGAGATCTTAGATTAGCGTCAAAGATTCGTCTTGCACAAAACCAGCACAAGGAATCGTGCACCGTGAGTGAGTCAACATTTGGGAAATCGGTTGCACAACTGTTTCGTCGTAGGTCCTCAGCAAAACGAGGAATTGAAGTGCCTCTATTGCCCAATGAAAGTAAAAAATTGGTACAAGATGAATCGGATAAGGCTGAATTACTCAATGCTTTTTTTGTGAAACATTTTACGACAGAATCCGAAACGGTCCCGTCATTTCAATGACACTCAGACAATACGCGTGCTTACATTGATTTTTTCATAGAATTAATTCCTCAGCAGGTAAGCTGTCTAAAATACTCGTACTATTCGAGAACTGATGGTATTCCCAAATCAGTTATCAAAATAATGTCAACATTTTCCAAATTACTAAGCCATATTTTTTCAGTCTATCTCTCAAATGGTTACTTTCCTGACTGTTAGAAGACATCCATTATTCTTCCCTTCTTTAAATCAGAATTTCGTTTAGACAGAAATAAGTACCATGGTGCTCATAAAACCTCGGCCCTAGCTTATCTTCTGGAAAAGGTAATTTTTCATCAAATTCTCGATTTGTGCCTTAAAAGTAAATTTTCGAGTGACTCACAACATGATTTTCTACCCGGAAGATCATGTGAGACGTGTCACTACGCTTTTCTTAACAACGTCCCTTTCCTCCATTACGAGCAGAAATCAGTTGTTGTGATCTACTTTGACCTGAGCAAAGCCTTCGAAAATGTACCAAACAGACGGCTTCTGGTAAAATTGGAAGCAATTTGCATCCTTGCCCCTCTCCTCGAATTTATCGGTTCCTAATTGTCTAACCGCAGCCAGAAGGTCCTTGTAGGTAATAGTTACTTAACTTCTCAGCTGATCACGAGTGGCGTTTTCCAAGGCACTGTCTTAGGTACTTTACTCTTCATTCTGTGCATAAACGAATCTTTGACTTTTCGAAAAAAATCATACTTTCTCATTTACGCAGACGAACTCAAATGCATAAACTTTTTTTGTAAGGACACGGCAAGCATATGCGTTGATAAAATTAATGCTTACCTATTAACACTCTTACGTAAGAGTGCTACCTGGCAGATGGCATTCTCTCAATCCAAGTGTAGTTTTATGTGTTTCGGTCCTGCCAAGCTTCATCGTCCACTAGTCTTTCAAAATGCTCCACTTTTCGTACGATCCGCCATAAAAGACGTAGAGCTAAGCTACACAAATAAACAAGCAACGTCTATGGTCCTCCACAAAACGAGGAATCAAAAAACCACCATTGCTAAATGAAACATAAAACATTTGTTCCCGATGAGTCTCACAAGGCTGATTTGTTCAGTGGTTTCTTTGGGAAGCATTTTACGACAGAATCCGAACCGGTCCTGTCGTTTTAAATATACTGAGACAGAACTCTCGGGAACCTTGGTTTCTCCATTGAATTAATTCGTTAGCATATACTTCGTCGAAAAAAACTCGCACAATTGGGGAACTGACGGTATTCCCATCTCAGTTATCAAAAGAGTATCGACCTTTCTTATATTACTAAGCCATTTATTTTCAGTCTTTCTTTGAAAGAGTTTCTTTCCAAACACATGGAAGACATTCAATATTCTTCGAGTCTTTCAGTCAGAATCTCGTTTGGACATAACTTACTACTGCGGTGTTCAAAAAACCCCGGCAATAGCTAAACTTCTGTAAAATAACATTATGAATCAAATTCTCGATTTTTACCTAGAGAACAAGCTATTAAGCGACACGCAGCATGACTTTCTACCCGAGTGATCATTCGAGATGTGTCACTTTGCTTTGCCTAACAATGCCACTTCCCGTCCTAACGGGCGGAAATCCGTACTTGTTGTCTATTTTGACCTGAGCAAAGCCTTTGACAAGGTTCCGCACAGACGGCTTCTGGGGAAATTAGAAGCCGTTAGCATCCATCCCCCTCTCCTCCACTTCATCGGCTCCTGCTTGTCTAACCACAGCCAGAAGGGTTTTTTGTATGCAATAGTTGCTCCACTGGTCAGCTGATCTCGAGTGGCGTTTTTTAAAGCACTGTCTTAGGTCCTTTACTCTTATTTCTATAAATAAATTAAATTTCGACTGATCTTTAAAATTAACACAATCCATTTAATGCAGATGAACTCAAATCCATTTATTAATTTTCAAAGTACACAATGAATATATGCGTTGAAAAAATAAACATGGACCTTTCTACACTCTCACGGTGGAGTTCTACCTGGCGAATGGAATTCTCTCCATCCATGAGTAGTTACGTAGGTTTCGGTCCCGCCAAGCTTCCTCGACCACGTGTTTTTTCAAAAAAAGTCCACATTTAGAACAATCCACTATCAAATACTTAGGTAAAAGCTAAAGAAATTAACTAGCATTGACGCATAATGCGGATCGAATATCTGCGAAGGCTGCAGAGATATGTGGTTTTATATTACACTATGTATTCCTGCTGGAAATAAAGTAAAAACTTCATGGCATGTATGTTCTACCCATCCTAGAATATTGATGTCCCCTCGTTGGTCTAAGGAATGATTCGGACCGCGGTGAGATTGAAAAGATACAGAGGGTATTCACTCGCAATATATTTACCTTAACTTGGTCCACGCTTTCTTATATGGAGATATGTCAGCTAGCGAACATCACATTTCTTTGGGTCAAAAGGCTTGAAGCAGGCCTCTGTTACTCTTCCGCGTGAACTCTACCCCTAACATTCCATGAATCAAAGCTCCCATTCCCGCAGATATGCTATTTGCCACTCGTAATTTCTCCAGCAATATTGCACCCACATGTAAGCTCCAATTTGAACAATTCTCACTTCGATGCTTCCAAATATGTCTTCCGCTGGATTAAAATTCACCTCGAAATTAGTCTGTCGTCTAAATTAGCGGCTTTTAATGTCAAATTACGTAAACACCTAACTTCGGAAGATAGAAAGTCCTTGTTATCCATCTCCTTCACAAACACACATTTTTTTGGATTTTGAAAAAGGGTCCCCTTGGTATATGAGGTGGTTATGTTAAGATCATTTTTTTCCATACTTCTTCCTTCTTTCAGTGATATTTGCAGCGATATTTAGTCAACTTCTCTGTTCAGTCATCATTGCCATTTTCTTCATTGTCCGATTTACAACCCTGATAATAGGCTTCATGGTCTTTAGTCATGCTCGTGGTGGTTCTGCTATTTTTGCTAGATGATCGATAAACTCCGCAGTCTTAAAGGTCATATATCCGGCGTATCGTTGATGATCAGGTGACCTCTGCTGTTTTCTCATCTTCCTGACTCTGATCGTCCATGATGGCCTCCTCCGGTCTCACCTCCCTGGTGGTTGATAATGAAGTTAGCCGGGGGTGTGACAACGGTGAACGACAGCCTCTGCTGTTATGTGATTTATACAATGACATTCATCGTTTCAAACCCTTATTCGTTCTTATCATCATACAATCAATCCTCGCAACCAACCCCCTTAATTTTGTTGAGGTAGTTTTTTTTCCTACGTTTTGTTTTTTTTAAGCGGGGTTCGCTGAACTATGCCCCAGCTTAAATGGTTGAAGTATTTTTTTCACTGCCTTCTCCTAAGTTCACCAAGCGTTAACAACTTTTTTAAAATGACGATATGTTGGTGAATATGAATTTATCTACCAAAACTACTTAACGCTCCCGCTGTCTATGTGGTTGGTTCACGGAGAGCAGCATTTATCAACTTTGTATTTATTTTTTCCAAAGCACTATGGTTGCAATGACGAGGCCCTCCAGGCCTAAAATATAAAATTTATTGATGAATTTATTTAAATTGTTTATTTTTAACGCTTTTTAACCAATGACAAGTTCGACCGGCATATCTAAAGAACAGGTGCATGAATATGCTAAATCTTATTGCAAACAGCATGATGCATAGCAGTCCTCCAATTTTCAAAAACTGCCAACAAGTTTTGCACAGTAAAACCTTTTCTTTAATATCACACGAATCATGGTACGGATATTGAACCATAACATCACCAAGAACGTACACCGTGAACCAAATTGCGTGTCAAAACAATTGAAGCAATCTGCTTCGCAAGCACTGCTTTTTGTCTTATCCGTGACGGACTTTGCTGGCATCGACGTGGACCAGTAGTAAGAAAAGAAAACAATTTTAAGACAAATCGATGACCGTTAGCGAATTGTTTTGCGTAACATTGCACCATTTTCTTCCTCATGCTTTACGCCAGCAGCAAACTGCGTAAGACAATCCAAAAATAAAGATGTAGGCTGCCAAACAAGTGTTTATCAATATTGCTGAATTTACAGACGCAGAAATTTATATACTCACTGTTTTCAAACGCTCAGTAATACAGCACGCTTACTTTATGCTCCCTTAAAAGAACAGGGTAGGAAATCACGTTCAGTTGACCGAACTGCTGGTGATCATTTAGCAGAACAGCTAGCTTACTACTTAAATGTATTCTTTTTGAAATAAGCATGAAACAGCAGTTTGTGATTAATAACAAAAAAACTGATATTTTTGGTTCAGCCTTTAACAATTTAGTCATTTTCCATTCTTAATAAAAAAGGACCGTTAATAATGGTGAAAGCAATGTGGCGTAAAAATAAACAAAATACACCTTTATTGCAATAGGAAAGTGCTGGAAGGTAGTGCGGTATGCAATGGCAAGTTACGAAATAGTTAGGCAGATATGAAGCGTGGCAGGCAAAGTTTATACAATTACCATGGATAAGTCCCGTTATTGTGGGCTGAATGCTATATTAATGATGCGCAATTACAGACTCCCACATACTTATAATTTCAACTAAGATGATACTCCACACAATCAGGTTTTTTTAAAGCATTCCATTCAGACGCTTCTTCAACAAAAAAGGGTCAATCAGTGTGAATGCAATATTAATTAGAATTGGTGAGCAATTAAAAACCAAACGTTGGCTTCAACCTGTGGTTGTGGACAAACTACGAGCGTCTTCAAGTTTCAACATCACTTGCCAAATAAAGAGCGCAACGAAATAAAAACCGTTAGGAAATAGAAAATGCTAGAACTGCCTTGGAGCGCAACTTACAACACCAGCCAAAATATGTCCGAAGAAGTTGTATGAGTATATCCGCATTCAAAGGAAGCAGAGAGTCAATATTGCAGCTCTAATGTATAACCTCAGGAGCGTAGCAAGGAAATGACCGCGCAAAGTAGAGTAATTGTTAGATTTTTTTCAAATTGGCGTTTATGATGAAAGCTTTCGACGGAAAAACGGGAGTAGAAGTAGGCTAACGTCCGCGGTAAACTCACACAAACCTACCGTATTGTTAGAGACCGTGAATGCCCTCTAGAAGTGACAGTTTCTTGATCATTTGCGTGGTCATCCAGTTAAATTAAAGCAGGCCGGCTCATAACGACGTTTAGTGAAACGTCCTCTGTCAGCTGGTCTTTTGAGCGCATGACTCCCTCAGAAAGTGGTCCTCTTGCATGCTGCTGTCACTTTAACAAAAAAAGTTGATTAAATTTGCAGTGAAACTATTACAAATATACTGAAAATAATGTCAGTTGCAGCACTTTGCAACTGGCTCACTGAAATCAATGATGCTAAGCTAACATTCTTAAAACCCACATATTGCGCGATGTTTGAAACTGTTTGTGGATTTGAAGTCCCTCGAGCTTACGTGTTTTTAAATTCTATCTCAGATAAAGAGACACGCTTCTTGGAAATTATTTAAGAATTGACTATAAATTTTCTACGTGTAAATGTGAATCTGGTCGCTCTGAAAAATTCCTCCACTGTTCATTATTTCCAAAGTTCGGAAATTTTTTCTTGGCGCGTCGATTTTGTGAAAAACTCCTCGGTGCCACAAAAATCTGCATGTCTCCGAATTTCACGCCAATGCTGAATCCTCATATCTCTGTGTTCTTATATATAATCTTCTCCTTATATTATCATTATATTTAGGATAAATGTGACTCTCACAGTAAGATAACAGTGACTTTCACGTTATTCCTAAATAAATTTAATAACCAAACACATTTCATTGAATCTGTCGGGAACTCAATATTTTACTCTGACATGCTGTAACCTGCTTGTCTCAGTAAACTTGCACTATCTGGCCAATCAATCTTCTCTACGCCTCACTTCTACGGGCTCTTTGGTTTGGCTTCCGGCTTAATTGGCAGTATCACACGCAGGTCGCAGCACAAAAAAAATCTTACATAACATTGAGACTTTAGATGCTACAAGTCCGTTAGCACGAAACATTTCGCCTCAGCCGGATCTCGAACCCAGGTCACCAAATCTGGTTATTAGCGGTGTTAGCACCTCAGGCAGCCTGGCCACATCGACACGTGCCCTTGACAACCATGTTAAGATACGACCAGAAAGTAACTGCCGATATGGCCACGTAGGTAATATTGACGGCGCCAAATATTTGCTTCACAAATAAACATTATTATTATTATTATTATTATTATTATTATTATTATTATTATTATTATTATTATTATTATTATTATTAAAAATTATCCGTCTCCCGCTTAACGGCCAAGATATCTACAACGTTAAGCACAGTGAGACTGTGAGGACTTCGTCATCCACCAGGAGTTTTTGGAGATAGAGCAGGAACTTTAACACGTTGTAAATAAATTGAAGCAAGATAAAGCCTATCTTAAAACGTATATTTAATATACAGCGGGTAAATATGCCCTTGACAGCCAAAAACTGGGGGTAAATAAAAGTACATTTTCTCAGATAGTCTCGGCTGGTAGATCTGAAACTCGCAGATCATCTGCCAAATGAAGTAAACCAGCAGGCGTCTCATTCAATCGCAAGGAAACTTGAATAAATACGCAGTCTACGGCATCGTTACTCGGCTCAAGCAGCACTTAATGATCTGCATTGGCGTCCTAGCATCACATTGTTGCTTGACGCTGCACTAAAAAGCAATGATACAGAGGTCGATAAGATCATGAAGCCAAAAAAGCATAGGGCTAGAAAGGCTTAAAAGTCTAAATGGGCGAAGAATGCGCAGTCAGCTAACACGAAAACCGGCTCATCAAAACCCATCAAACCTTTAGTAACAGAAACAGATGGCCGCTTGATCGGAACACGTGAGCTCACAAAAACTGCACCAGTGAGTCACAAGCAGAAGATTTAAAAGGGGCTGCAGAGATAGCGTCTACAATTGCACAAGAACGAGTTGACGCTGATATTGACTTGGATTTGGATATGTCTGTCAACACGCCTGAAACCTGCATATCGGATCATGTGTCAAGCCCACGGGATAAAGCATTGTCACTCGGCTTAAGTGTTACTAGCAATTATCATGATTTGCATCGTAGCACAACATCGTTGCTCTGCACAAGAAAGCAATGACCAAGAGTTTAAAAAGCTCATAACTCAAAAGAGGCATAAGCCTAAGAAAGCCAAACAAAACACGGGTTTGCATTCAGTTTACCCAATAGCCAGTACGTCAGAACTGCGTGTACCGGATACAATTGCTCCCTCGGCCGAAACATTTGAGCTTGCAACCTATGCCCCATTGAGTCGCAAGCACACAGTAGTTGTAAAGGGGGCCCCTGCCTCAGAGTTGGCAAGTGCACTAGAGCGAATTGACCATGTGTTGGTTGTTACGCGAGTCTACGCCAAACTGTTGCTGAAACCAGGCGAGCATTTCCGCATTCTTAAAACATTTTGAAAAGGGTAGGCTCCAACCGCTCCAGAATCAATTTCTCGTACACGACCTCTAAAAGTTATTTTATAAACTTAAGCACATGCTAAACTCTTGCCAGAGCACAAACCATCCTTACGAAGTCTGCATGCGCAAGTTTTTTTTTCAGCCAGATTACGAGTTAAATGAGCGGAGAAAGATGTCACAGCTAATAATAAAGCTGGCAAAACGGAGCACCAATGGCGAGACAAATCTCAAATTTAGAGAGGGACAAATAGTTCAGGTCAAAAGGACATCGCTCTGGATGAAGCCGGTAACACTAACAGCATAGCTGTCCGGCCACCAAAACCTCAGACAGGCCGTTTTACATTGGTCGTTTTTAATGCCAGATCACTGATTAATAAAATGCTTTTGCTCCAGACTTTGTTTTCCGTCAAGCGATCAGACATTGTTATGGTAACTGAGAAATGGGCATCAACCTCTGTAGCTGACTCAAAACTCTCTGTTCTAGGCTATTTACGCGTTCGAAACGATCGAAACAGTGGCCGTGGAGGAGGAAGCTGCATCTATATAAAGCAGCCACTTGCGTGTTTCCCGTTGGGCAATCCAAAATTCACAGCGGTGGAGGAGAGCTGCTGGCTACGAATTTTTCTCAAAAACAAAAATTCCTTACATGTAGGCTGTGTTTATCGCATAACGTTATGCCAATGCGGACTACGATTTTTGTCTCTTGCAAGCTTAACATGCCGCAGCTGACTTAAATCTTAAGTATTGCTTGATTGCAGGTGATTTTAACCTTTCTGATATGCAATGGTTTTCACCATCCGCTAATTGGAAATAAAAAACTTACTTGAGGCAAAAGGTATCGGCATGTGGTATCAGGTATTCGATTTTCCCACTCGAATAGCAAACATATTCGACTTATTTTTTGCAGGGGATGCGAACCACTTTCAATTTCATCCTGAGACGTCCTTGGGAGTTCAGACCATCTTACAGTTTTAAGTGAACAAGAACTGGAGGCGGATAAAACATTTTCCCAAAAGTATAGTCTTTATCATGATTTCCGATCAACAAACACGTCAGACCTACTGGCACATCTAAACGTTCTCGATTGATCAAAATTTTTCCAAGGATTGGATGTAAATGTTTGTACAGATGCACTGCACAAAGTTTTGGATCCACTCATCCTCCACTCTGTCCCCCTTAAGAAAAGTCATACATGTCGAGGATGAAATATACCGTCCTCTGTCTTTCCGTCATAGGCTGCGTAAACTCTCTCGTCGTTTGCATCGGCAAAACGACACCGCCGTTCTGCCCTTGATCACACTGATCTTTGAGCAGGCTTGAAGCCCTCCGAAGAAACGCAGATAGCCAACCTGGCCCACTTCGCAAAAAATCCTTCCGTGTATGCTGCGAAACTCTTTTCACGTAAAGTTAATACGTGGACGAAAACGCAACACCTTTATTTCAAGATGCTTTAGGAAACCAGATAGCTGAAGCTTAGTTGACCGCTGATAGCTTCAATGCGTTCCTATCCCAAAAGTTTAGGAAAGCTCATTCCTTTCACCTCCGGCTATCCAGGCTTGGACGGGTGCCGTACTCGAAACCATTAGTTTTACCGTCTGGGATGTGACTCTAGCCATTCGTCGTTATCGTCAATCCTATAGTCCAGGACCAGATGGCGTCCCAGTCAGCCTTCTTAAATTTAATGCAGAAGATTTATGTATGTATTTCTTTGTGAGGTATTTAATCTTGCTCTTGAGAGCGAAACCTTTTCTTCGGCTTCGAAGAAACCGCACATAATGCCTTTTCACAAGCATGGACGATCGACGTAATTCAACAACTTAATGCCAATAAATACACTTTCCGCAACCTCAGTGATCTGGCAGACCCATATCAAAGAAAAGATGATGCGCTACTTGACAGAGAACAACCAGCTCAATACAGCTTAACATGGTTTTCGTGAGACACGATCTTAGTTTCCCTCTGTTATAACTATTCCTTGGTCGGCAATCATGAGCTAGGGTAATTGGTTTTGGTGATTTTGTTATTTGCTTCCGAAAGATTTCCACTGTCCGTTCGTAGGACTCAATTGCCCAATGGACTTATTTTCTTATTAATTCAATGTTGTGGGTGCACTCGTGAATCTCTGTAATGCGTCTGATCGTAGACAGATAACTTATATTTTTTAAGTTTTTTTTAGTTCTCAGGTAAGGAAGTTTTGGATAATTGATTTCTTATATGTTAATATCTTGTCAATTAGGGTATCTTGAATTCAATTAAGGTTGGCATATAATATGTTTACAGCTTCTAGAACGGGTGTTGTTGGGAAAAAAAGAGCTCCAATCCAATAACTTCGTGTATTTATTCATCGATCCAATGTCAGTATTTTCAGGGTTTATAGAAGTGTAACTACAATCAGGTCTTGTTTATTGTTAAGAGGGAGCACTGCTGTTATTTTATCATGATCAATATTTCAGGTTAAGCGGTCTTAGTGCGTGTATAAGAGCAAATTTTCATTTATGATTGCATCCATTTTTAACAGACTATTGATGATAATAATTCATCATGTTAGGATGGTGTGATAGTTCTATCCAGCTTATTATTGCACGGTTAAAGTCTCTTGCAATTATCTTAGATTTGGGTTGGATATTTGATTGTCTATCTAGTAGATTCTTAAGGCCCGTGTCATCATTGTTTTATTCTGGAGCGGTATACAAACATCCAATTTTAAGGCTTTTTAAGGTTTTGGATGTTATAATAGCGAAGCACACTTCGCCATTGGACGTTATCTGTAGAACTTCAAAGCCACTCTGTTCTTTGGTAGTTCTTATGTGGATCATACAACCTCCTCCTCATTTATAGGCATGGTCCTGTCAAAAGAAGGTGCAGTTTGCTATAAAAAGAAAAGCATTGGAGGATGATTTATTTACCCTTGTTTCCGATAAAACGACTTTATTGGGTTTTTTCAATAAAATCCTTCGTCGTGGAACTTTGTTTACTATCGATCTAGCATTAATAAGAGCAACACTTGTGGTGTCGGATCCAAAAGCTGGAATTTGTTGTAATAACATGGATTCCTATTACTTGTTTGGTTGTGTTAACGGGTCATGTGCAAAAATCGCATGATTGTTGGATAATATGATGGTGCTGGACTTTTTGTGGCGAATTGTACATAATTTGGAAAAAAAATTGGTGATGACAGTGATGAAATTCGATGGCATTGGTTAAATTTCGCAGGGTATGGTGTTGTGCGAGATGGAATTTGAGTTTGTGTGTTATATTTAAAGGGTTGGGTGTGCGGTGGTCGTCGTGTGTGTGGGCCAGCATGCATTGGTTGAAAGAAGGGGTTTAGTGTTATTTGAGGGTGTGCATTTCAATACGGATATTGGTTTTGGTATCCAATAATGTTTGGGAATGGTTGTTAATTTCGGGTTGTTCGGTGGAAATAATCTAACAGTGGTTTACTGTTTTGGTTCGCAGATTTAGAATTGGAATTGCTCATTATGGACATGTTTAAACAAGCGTTGTTATTTATCAGTGAATTTCGATTAGATCCAGGATAAGTGTCGTTCATGTCTAATGGGTTTGTAATATTTCGAGGTTATTTTTTTGAACCTTACTCTTTCCCTTTATTGCTTCGGCAGGTTTATAATTGGCTTTATGTTGTTCATTATTATAAAAAGGAGAAGTTGCTTTCAAGTTACCTAAGCTGATGCAACGTTGATAGTTTTCGTCTTTCTTCCCAGAGGAGGAGGAAACATTTAAATTGTCCTGTGAAGAAGCATGTTGTGGAGTGTTTCCGTCCTCTGCGACTTTATGTGGCTGACTTTAATTTTGCCCTTTTTCTTTGTGTTAAGTTTTTCTGCACTGAAACGGGTACAAGTCAGGGCCTATTTATGATTGAAATCTCCAGAAGCTCCTATTTTTTTTCAGAATCTTGTGGCAGCATTTGAGCTTTAGCTTCGGTAGAACATGTCATTAAAATCAATTGGTTTTTACTTCGCGAATTTAGATTTTTGATAGACACTATGCGTATACTTATTCCACATTGTTGAACAGTTTTTTTTGTTTTTCTAACGATGGATTATTCGTTTGAGGAAAATTGTGGAAGATTATATTACAGCTACGTTTTTATCTATCCGATATTTATGATCATACTAAATGCACGACATACTCAATATGGGATAAATTCGTCATGTTGTTTTCAAATGAATTTAAGTCTGGAAGCAAATTAAGAATCTTTTAAAACAGACTTACACATTTCAATAAAGTTCGTTTAATTTTAGAGGGCTGGTTGATCGATTTGATCCAAAACAACTTTCGCGTCAGTCATTGTTTCTCATAAAATTTTCAAGTAAAGAATGTTTATGCTAAATATATGTATTACTTACGTGGTTTTGACAAATAAATTTAACACTACATGAAGTTCAAAACAAATGAAAGAGAATGCAATATCGTACCAAATCACCGAATGAGTTCGGTAGCAGATTTAGGCTAGGATAGTCAACTGTTACGTACTGATAATTTTTTTAAGAAAACCAAATAATTTTGTCGTTTTTTTTCTTATACAAATCAGTTTATATTAATCTTTCACTAATCTTTGAATTTGAACAACTCGACGAGATATGAATAAGCGATAAGGCTATGTCAGGTGAAATAATTAATTAATGTTAAAACGATACCCGACAACAGTGCTCGATATGTATTAATGGAATAATGGTGGTTTTGGTTTGAATTAAACCCACACACAAGGGAAAGCGCTTGTGAAGCCAACAATGCACTTTTAACTACGAGGGTCAACATACGCCGTGCATTTTATTGAACTGATGTCGACCTGCTTGCAAAATTGTGGTCAAAGGCGTATAACAATGTCGCCCTATGGTTAGTTTGAATGAGCGATTGGTCAGTAAATGGATTCTCGATTGTGTAGGTTTACCTCCATTCAACATATGGAGAACGGCGTTGATGCAAATTATGTTGCATGAGATCATTGTACATATGTAAGGGTTTTTCCGTAGACGGTGCAGATAAAGTTATATTTATTGAGATATTTCGCTGGAGTGCCAAAAACATGATGCCAAGGCCGTACAGTAAAATGCCGATCTATCTTATTCAATATGACATTTTACTCAAAACTGGGACATAAATCACCTCTAAGCACAGGTTATATAAACGACCATCATGTCGTTAGCATGAATAAGATTCATATTGACGCTGAAAGTGTAAGAGGAAAATATGAGCATATGTTAATGCTCCCATGTGCTTTTTGTGATAAGCAGGTATGTTCAATCTCTTTTCAACAGTATGAGTAATGATATCTTTTAGGCAAAATGCTGCCACTGATTCGTGCAACTGGCAAACTTTACTATAATTTAAAAAGTCATCCTTATATTAAACAAACCTTAGATTCTCATTTCCTCTAATGGTGTTAACACTTTTTTAATAATAGTATGCTTTTATTGCCAGTTTACAGGCGCTGGGAATGCACCTCTTGGGAAACTTCAAAAACCTCGAAGACTGGAAAAAACCTGAAACAAACTTCCTATGTTGCAGCAAGTATTTGTATTGTTTCAGGTTTTGTGTTTTGTCATTTCTGGGCGAGATATAGTATTTGTTTTAAGTAAAAAAAACCTGCCTTCAAGGTAATATACGAACGGAATGAATGTACAGTTTGTAATTCAGCATATATAATTTTCAGCGCCATTGCGGCTGTATCTGTACAAAAGTAATTTCAAAAAAATAAAAATTCAAAAAATATTTGACAATATGCGCAAGTAGACGTAAAAAGTCGTAATAATTTCAGCAGAAATTGTTGTTCTGGGGCAACATTTAGCAATGTTTTGCAGGTAATTTTAAACTAAAAATGAAAAAAATTATGGCACTTAAAAAAAAAAAAAACTCTTACAGTGAAAATGGAGACAGTGTTCAACGGGCATCCATGTTCAAAAATAGTGCGTGAGCAAACAACTGTTTAGAAAGAAAGAAGTAGGAGCATAGTATAAGAGCAGAAATAGGTGTAGGTGTTCTGATGAATGTGGGTTTTTAACATAACTGCAGCATTTTAGACTGAATACTTCTTAGTGGCTTTGTATGATTCACAGGTGGTTAATGGAAACTGCTAGGCTCTCAGGGGACACAAGGCAGAGAGAAAACTTTGAAGTGGATCTCCTAAATTATAAATAATCATTTCTTGGAATCATGGAGAAAGCTGCTCGGAAAAGATGAGCTATAAGCTAAGTTGACACATCAGCAGGATAAATGTAGCATATCGTTTCAAAAACATTAGTTTGAGACGAAGAGGGTTTGCACAAGTACACAGAGTTCTCAGTCTTCCCTAAATGGTTGTCAGCAAAAGTTGCGTTCTATCAGCCACATGGTTAGAAAACTGCACACTGCTGCTTCAGCACCATTATATTCAGGATGAAGCCTGGTAGGGTTCAAAGTCCACGAACGCCATCACATTGAAAGAGAGATTTCACCGAGTCAGCTACCAAAATTCGTTAATGTTGTCCTTAATGTGTACAACTAGTAAAAAATATCTAAAACCTAATGTTGCTTTGCTGGGTTTTAATATTTCTGGCAGTCTATTACGGATAAATATGATGATTTCTGAAAAAAATAGCCAGTAATTAACTGTACGTGCAATAGTAAGCAAACAAATGTTTCGATGACTAGCGCGTCGAGAGCGCTCCAGCTGACATATTTTACTGAGAGGATTAAAGTTTTGACCATGAATAAAGTTTTATCTGTAAAAATTACCTTTTTTGCAATCGAATAAAGCAACAGGGGATCCAGCTTTATAAGATCGCGTCTTTGTTGGCAGGTAAAGTAACAGTGTTCTGTAGTGAAAACTATTCTAGTGGAATAGCGTTGAACCGATTCTATTTTCTTGAATTCACTTTTGTGCAAAAAACTCTAAAAAGCAAGCAGCATTCAAGAGTAAGTCTCCCGTACGTATTACAAAGGCAACTTCTTACCTTGACAGTCGTTACATTTATAGGGATAAATCTGATGGTTTGGCGTGCGTTCGAGACTATCAGGGCAGTGTTCTGACAAATTGAGACAATTAGATTAGGATATCCCAAATCCTTGATTAATCCTGGAAAATGTAGGTCATGGCCATGAATGCTAAATTCCGGTTGATGATCGTCACCAACAAACATAACGGAAAATTCGTGCCATTTAAGGATGAGGCACCATGTGCAACACCACAGGGCGAAGGCCCGAAAATCCTTTTTATCAGGTTGAGCATGATGTTGTGATTTGCCAGTTTATAGCGAAAAGCGACTTTTTAATCATCAACATACATAATAGGTCTGCCATACTGAAAACAATGTTCGTTGACAAACAGGCAAACTAGGAGTGGACCCAGCACACAAACCTGTATAATTCCACGCTTCACTTGCGCAATTTTTGAGATAAGGTAAGTGCGGGCATCCAAATATGAACATATAAAGTTCACAGGCTTGCTACCTATGCCGAAGGAGGCCAGTTTCAGAAGGAGGAAATTATGATTGAACCGATCAAAAGCCTTAGGAAAATCAAATAGACGTGTTCATCGGACCTCCATGTTCAAACTTGCAATCGAAAAACAAAAAAATTGTTTCGAAGATAGTAGTAGGAACATAGTAGAAAAGCTGGAATAGGTGTGGGTGTTCTGATAAACGTAAGTTTTCGACAGAACTGCTGCATTTTAGACTGCATACTTCCGCGTAGTTTTGTTTGATTCAGAAACCGTGAATGGAAACATGTTGATTCTCGGGGGACACAAGGCAGATATAATAATTTCAAGAAGACCTCCTTAATAACCGATGGTCATTCCTCGGAGACCCAAAATAACATAAGATACGTTAATTGGCATGTATATAAGTAACACGTATTGTAAGCTATCGTATACGACAGTTTTCGTTCAAAATTTTCTTATAATTTTTCAATATTTGAACGGCTTACTTCATTCATGATAGGAAGTACGAGTTAAAGATTAAGTCTTCCTTCCATTTCAAGACGATATCCATTCTAGGAAATAAAGCCACATATCTGTGCGGCATTGACTGTTATTATATCGGTGTGAGGAAAAAGGTCAAATGTATTCGTGTAGCTTGATCCGAGGTCCTTGATTTTGGAGCATGCAGTCATAAG
>JAYGXS010000002.1:99361314-99377790 GCA_036362985.1 Ligula intestinalis | reverse complement strand
AAAACTGTTTTGAGCTCACAGCTAGTTGAAGACTGTACAGCCTGTCAGGACTCCACATTAACCACGACAAACAATTTCGTACCCTTCAGAGATTTACAAACGGACTTAACTGACTCGCGCAACATGTCGTTTTTAACGAATTTTATCCTTTGTCATTCTACAGCATTTTAGCCTAGGAAGCCTTTCCCATCACCAAATAATGAAGGCTGAACTAATACAAAGGCTGAATTGTTATTATTAACATCGATAATTTTTGTACTATCTTGTCAAAGCTATCGTCTAATTTGGGTTTTGAAATTTATATTTTTCAGCGCAGGCACGGCACTATTCGTACGAAGTTACTTTCGAAAAATAAAAATTCAAAAAAAATATTTGGCAATCTGTGCATGTAAACGTAGAAATTCGTAAAATGTCAGCACAAATTGTATTTTGTGGCAAAATTTAGCAATGTTTTAAAGGTAATTTTGAAATTTAAACGAATACTTATGGCAGGTATAAAAACACTTCAAGTGGAAATTGAGACAGTGTTCAACGGGCCTGCATGTTCAAAAAGTGTGAAAGCTCACAAAAACTACTGAGGAAGATAGTAGTACGAACATAGATGTAGAGCAGAAATAGGTGTGGGTGGTCTGATGAAGGTGAGAAGCCATCGAAACTGCAGCATTTTAAACTGAGTACTACCGCGTGGCTCCGTTTGATTTGGCTGTGGTTAATGGAAACGCCTAGGTTCTCTGGGGACACAAGGCTGAGACAGTAGTGTCAAGCGGATCTCCTTAATTCCCGATGGGCCTCTTTCGGGGTCATGGAGAAAGCTGCTCGGAAAAGGTGAGCTGAATATAAGGTTAATATGATCTGTGTTAAGGTAAATGTGCAGTTTCCGTTTGCAAGCAGACATTCTAGGTAACGACCTCATTTCAATTTGCAAGTTATTCCAAAATAAGCTATATCTGGAAGCAAAATCAAAGATCGTTAAGATGCGGAAAATGCAGGAGTGGGTATAACAAGTTTTGAGTTTTTATGGTTAAATGGACGGCTAACGGGTGTAATGACAGAAATTCTGCGTAAATTTGTGCTGGTTTTAAGCCAAAAATGGGACAAAAACTGCGTCCAAACTCCTGACCCAAAGGAACCAAAGTTTTGTTAATTGACACCTTTTACAGTCGGAGGTTTTAGAAGCTATCGGACACAACAGCTTTCGTGGGAACTTTTTTTTAATTTTTTTAATTTTTTAACGGTTTCCTTCATTCGTGAGATCGAAAAACAAGCAACAGTATTCTAAGATTGTTTATCTATTGGCATGAGAATGAAGGTCTAATTTATCAGTGTGGCTTAATTCTAGGTCCTTGATACTGAAACATTCAGTCATTGGGTAACCTTGAAAAATAACATGTTGTGGCATCCTTTCAGGCACAAAGCACACGTGTTTCGGCACATAGACGGTGAGAACTCCATCTGCCATTTTGAGCCCTTGGCCAAAAGAGCGTGCAGATCAGAATGAAATTTTGCATGGTATCTCGCGGCAGCAGAGAAGGAGTAAAAACACTTGATATATTATCTGCTTAAATATAAGATTGGGAGCGTTTAACACTCAATGAGTTATAATTATACAAGCCATAAAGAGCAGAGAACCTCGCACGGTTCCTTGAATGACACTACTCCAAATGGCGGTAGGAGTACAGTATGAGGATCCAATTAAGACCGTTTGCAGTTGATTTGAAAGATAAGATCTAATAAAGTCATTCGAAGGACTTTGAAATCCTTAAACGTCGCGTTTAACTAGGAGCGTACTGAGAGGTACTTTATCGAATGCTTTACTCAGACCAAAACAGATACTTACCACCGATAGATTATCATTACGAAGAGAAGCTAGTAGAATAAGAAAAGGCATGTGAATTTTTTTCACAAGAAATGAACGGTAAAAACGCTATGCTGTGAAGAGCGGACAATGTGTTTCTTTTTTATAACGTTCATTTGTAAAGTTCATCTTTGGCGCCGTCAAAAAACCCCGGAAGGCAGGAAAAAAACCTAACCCAAACCCCTTCTTTCGCAGTAACCATTGAATTTGTTTTGGTCTTTAGCCAAATCAATAGTGTGTGAAAAAAGGAGTTTGTTTGAAGGGAAAAAAACCTGACTTCTAGGGAACAAATCGAGAAAAACATGAAAAAAATACACATTGTTGGTGCAACGGTTTTATAGTAAAAATAATTGGGGTCTGGAAAAACTGAAATGTCCTTTAACTGAGGTATTCTTAGCCGCGGTCAGTTTGAAGGTGAAAAAATCAGCTGATGATATGGCATCTTCCGTATGCATGGGTCTGCTCGATAAGAAAATTACAATCGTTGTCCAGAAGCACACGTTTGCTAATCAGATCGGAGGTTGCAGAATGTCTGAGGTGGGTCGAGGCAGCTGCGAAGCACCATCGTCATTCAAGTGCATCGGCAGAAGACATTTGACCTTTCGTTTGTCGAATATCTAATTGAGATTGAGATTTAAATCATAAGTATTAATACTTCTGATACATTTTAAGAGGAACCAATATATATTTTAGTATAATTGAAGAGAAAATTATTTTCTTTCATAATAATTTTTATAAACATTTATAGATTAGCAGAGAAATATTGGAATAGATAAATTGTTCTTAGTTTTTGTTTTTATTTTAATGTTTAAGGATTGGAAAGGAGGCAAAGCACAATTTTGCTAAAGCTTTGCTTTTATCAGCGTTGGAAACCGTCGACTGGAAAGCTTCCAGCATTTGCCAATTGTCTCCAAAATGTTCGGGAACTCTCGTGGACCGTAAGATCCCTTGTGGTCCGAATTTGACGTCAAATAACTGGTAAGCAAAGTGTCCTATTTAGTGCAGAAATATAAACGTCATGTCATTTGAGAAGAACTGCTTTGTCTTTCTTCTAAATTCGGCTAAACTGTGGCTATTGCGAATATAGTTGGGTAGGGCATTCCATATGATCGCATATCTTATGGTGTAGAAATTTGATCGCTGGGCCGTCCTAGCTTTAGCGTTATGAATTGTATGCTGGTTGTTTCTAGTGGAACAGGAACCGTTTTGATTTGTTAACATACTATTGCTTAGGATGTTCTGATTAGGCGTCACTTTAACTAGGGAAGTTAAACCATTTTGGAGTCGCCTTTGCCAAAGAGGTTTAAGACCATATCTATTGTACATTATTGAATAGGAGTCTCGGGCGTCATCGAGTTTACACAGAACTCTGGTAAACCTTCACTTGTTTTTTTCTAGTTTCTGTCGGTCAGCTGATGACATGGTACCGAAAAATATTGAGCACTGTTCTAGAATAGGTTAAACGTACATTTTGTAAAGTTTAGTCTTAAGTGTAGTTAATATGAAATGTTTACTTATGAATCCATATAGTGGATTGGTCATTGGTGCGATTTGTTTAACATATGGGGATAAGTCAAGAGCATTTGAATAGCTATGACCTTTATCTTTTAAAAATGTAAGATATTTTATTTCTTGACCACAAAACTTTATGGGGGGGAAAATTTAGTGGTCCATAAATCATGAGATGACATTTTGTTGATGAAAACAATTTGCCACTGAACACTCCAGGCGTTTAGTTTTTGAAGGTTTAATTCAATCGTTCTATGCACACTACTTATCGATTTTTTGTTATAGGCATATGCGAGTTTTAAGTCATCTGCATATAAAAATGTTTTAGCAGATGTTGGTATCGTGGATAACTCATGAATGTCAATTAGAAATGAGTGTTGACGTAGGATGGTGCCTTGAAAAACACCACTGCTCATATGAGCTGGTTCTGATACTATATTTCGAAGTTGTACTACTTGAAATCGGTTTTGAAGATAGGATTTGAGGAAATAAAGGAGGAATGGCTAAATCCCGTGACTCACTAGCTTCACGATCAGTCTTTTATGGGGAACTTTGTCAAAGGCTTATTTTAGATCAAAAAAAATTGTAGCTACCGCTTTCCCATCAAGTCGATTTCTGGAGACGAATTCCAAAAAGTTGGATGGCAGGACTGACATGACTTTTTATGTAAAAGGGCATGTTAAGAGGGAGGTATGAGATTAACATTCGTCTGATGGTCTAACATTTGGTTATAAATTATTTTTCTAAGATTTTTGCTATAAGCGATGTTCGGTGAACACCACGATAATTTTGGGCATTGGACCGATTTCCGTTTTTGTAAATTGGGGTGAAACATGCTTTTTTCCAGATTTCTGGGTGAGTACCATTTGACTGCAGTAACGAGAAAAGGTTAGACAGAAGTACTGGGGCATATGTCGTATGCCTCAGTATGCAAGGAGGGATTCTATCTGTTCCATATAATGCGGAATTTGACAGTTGGCGGATAGAATTTTCTACAGTTTCTTCGTTAAACAATATTTATTGTAATACTAGTGCCGTCATTTATGTTGGTTGGGGGATTGGTTCTTCTTCAACTGAATAGTTGGTTGAGAAATACTCGTATAACAGATTTGCTATTTGGTGGTCATTTGCTATTACTATTCCTTGGTCATCAAGCATGATTTGGGGGCCTTGTTTTTGATGATTATTTATTTGTTTCCTGAAGGATTGGGCTGTCCCTTCTGGGGACTTGATTGCCCGATGTTCTGCTGCTATCGTCTTATTTGTTTCAATGTTCTAGGCTAACTCGTGAATCTCTGTAATGCGTCTGAGCGTAGATAGATAACTAATACATGGGTCGTGGAGTTGTTTTTTTAAGTTTTTAAGCTGTTTGGAAAGAAATTTTGGGATAAGTGATTTCTTACATGGGGATCTCTCGTCAATTAGGGTATCTCGAATTAAATTAAGGGTGGCATCTAATATGTTTACAGCTTTATGTGAAAATGATGTTAGGAGGAAAGAGCTCCAATCAAATGACCGAATTTAGTTATATATATATATTCAATGTCAAGCTTTTTGGGGTTTATAGAAGTGCAACTAGTATTAGGTCTTATTTTATGTAAAGAGGGAGCACTGCTATGATTGTCTTATGATCACCATCAACGGTAAAGCTGTCGTAGTGCGTATATAAGGGCCAGATATCATTGGTGAAAATAACATCGAGTATATTGTTTCCCCTGGTTGGTTTGCTTATTATTTGCGTCCAGTTATGAAACACAATTGGCGATAATAATTCATCATGTCTGGATGGGGCTGATAGTTCTGTCCAGTTTATTTCTGGACGGTTTAAGTCTCCTGCAATTATCTGATATTCGGTTTGGATATTCGATAGAATATATAGCAGATTTGTTAGACCATTTTCATCATTACTATATTCCGGAGGGGTGTACACACTTCCAATAAGAATGCTTTTAAGGGTGTTGGATATTAATACAGCGAGGCACGCTTCGTCATTTAACGTCTCCTGAAGAACCTCAAAGCCACTCTGTTCTATGGAAGATCTTATGTAGATCATTCAACGTACTCCTCGTTTATTCGCACGGTCCTGTCTATAAAAGGTGTGGTTTGCTATAAAAAGTGAAGCATTGGAGGTTGATTCGTTAACCCATGTTTCTGTTAAAAAGACTATATCGGGATTGTGTGTGTCAATAAAAGTCCTAAGTCATGGAACTTTGTTAACTATCGATCTAGCGTTTATAAGGGCAACACTTATGGTGTCGGATACAAAAGCCGGAATCTGTTGTAAAAAAATGGATTCCTATTACTTGGCTGATTGTTTTGAGGGCTCATGTGCGAAAATTGTTTGATTGGTGGAAAATATGGTGGTGTTGGACTATTTGTGGCGAATTGTGCATTATTGGGAAAAATTGGAAATAAGAGTGGTAGAATTCGATGGCATTGTGTAATTATTTGAGGGCATGGTGTTGTGCGAGGTGGGATTTGATTGTGTGTGTTATATTGAAAGGGTTGGGTGTGCGGTGGTCGTCTTGTATGTGGGCTAGGATACATGGGTTGAGAGAAGGGGTTAGGTGTCATTTTAAGGTGTGCATTTAAGTAAGGATAGTCGTTTTGATATGAAATTTTGTTTGGGACTGGTGGTCTTTTCTGGGTTGTTCGGGGGAGATAATCTAACACTGGTTCACTACTTTGTTTCGTTAAGTTAGGACTGTTATTGCTGTTTATGGACATGTTTAGACGTGTGTTGTTATATATCAGTGTATCTTGATTAGATTTAGGATAAGTGTTGGTCATGTCTAATGGGGTTGTACTATTTGGGGGTCTTTTTGTTTGAAACTTATTCTTTCCCTTAATTGTTTCGGCAGGTTTATTATTTGCTTTCGGTTTGTCATTATTATAATATGAAGAAGTCGCTCTCAAGTCATCTAAGCTGATGCTACGTTGATAGTTTTCGTTTTCCTTCCCAGATGAGGAGGAACTCGTTAATTGTTCCTCTGAAGTAGAATTTTGTGGAGTGTTTCCTTGCTCTACGACTATATGCGGCTGACTTTGTTTACACCATTTTTCTTTGTGAAAACTTGTCTGCGCTGCATTGGGGTCAAGTCAGTGCCTATATATGCTTTAAAATTCCGGAAACTCCTATTTATTTCAGAGTTTTGTAGTAGCATTTGAGCTTCGGCATGGGAAGAACATGTAAGCAAAATCGTTTTGTTTTTACTTCATGAATTTAGTCTTTTGATAAACACTATGCCTATACTTGTCCCACATTATTTAAAAAACGCTTTGTATTGCTACTATTGGATTACTCGCTTGCCGAAAGTTGCGGAAAATTATATTACAGCTACGTTTTGATCTATCTGAAACTTCTGTTTATACTTAATGCACTACAGACTCAATCTTAGGTAAATTCGTGAGTTTGCTTTAAAATGAATAGGAGTCCAGAAGTGAATTAGGAAGCTTAAATACAGGTTCTTACTTTTCAATAAAGTTTGTTAAATTGAAGAGGGCTTACAGATCGATTTGATCCACAACAACTTTCGCGTCCGTCATTGTTTCTAATACAATTTTTCTGTAAAGGATTTTTGAATGCTAAATATATGTCTAAGTAATGTGTTTTTGACAAATAAACTATGAAATACTAGAAGTACAAAACACATGATTTGTACAGCGTTCTATGAAACAGAGAACATAATCTGACCAAATCAACGAAGGAGTTTGGTAGCAGATTTTGGCTAAGATAGTCAACTGTTACTTACTGATATTTTATTTAAGAAAACCAAAGGGTTTGAGTCGTTTCTTCTCTTATATAAATCAATTAATATAAAGATTCACTTATCTTCGAATTTGAACAAACCGCGTTTAAGGTCGCAACACATGCATTTTTGCAGAAATCTGTAATTTTTTAGCACTCAATCAAATATTTGCGCTATTTTAAGTAAACTGATGAGAAGCTATTAGACGTCTCGTTCAGTTTTTTTAAAATTTATTATGTCTTTTTTGGACAAAATGTGGCACAGTAGAAAAAGCTTAATTTGTGGGATAATAGCATAATAGTAGCTGTTAGGTTTTGCAATAGCTCCTGGAAGAAGAAGTGATGGTAAGCTGAAAAAACGGTAACAAATTTAGCGTACTTATGAAATCATTTATTAATTTATGTTGCACGTTACCAAAGTCGAGGTTAAAAAATTTAACCTTGGGCTCTTACGAAAGATAGACTGGAACACAACAGTGAATTTAGTCATTTTACTTGCAAAAATATTACGATACAAATTCATAAAAAGTTGGTGGGCATCATTTGTAAAAATTAAATTTATTATGTTGTCTTTCTTGGTCACTTAACCGACCAGTCGTAACATGTTTTCAATGTTTATATTGTCGACCAATTTCTGACATCTTGTTGGACAGATATTTGCTGGCCAGTCAATGAATGGCAGACTAAAGTCACAAAGAATAATTTTGACATTGAATTGAGTCACTGCAACTTTGTCAAACATTTCACACAGCTGCATTTTATTACTTGTAGACACACTCAATTATCGTTTTGTTATTTTGTTGCAGGATAACTGAAGTGAAACAAAAAATTCCACAAAATTATGAAATGCTCAGGTAATACAGAAAATGTGCAAAATATGATTGATATAAAGAAGGCAACCACCGCCACGCTTTTTAATGCGGTCTTGTCTGTACAAACTATAATCATACATGACAAGTGCTAAGTCAGATATAAGAGATAAACAATAAAAGAGTGCTTGCAAGATTCCGCGGCGCACAGCACATCTGGAGGAAACTCTAATGCTACTGTTTTATGTTTTGTCATCTTATTAACAATTGATCTCGCAAAGAGTGCGACTAAAATGAGCGTAATAAGGGGCTTTGTGATTTTTCTGAACTATCTTTCCACTGGAATCAGTTCTAATGCTGAACTTAATTGACATTTTATCACATTAATTCACTAAAAGCTCGAGAACTTGAAAGCTTTTGTGATACAGCCTAGTTAGAAAGGAGCTGAATGCTCGCTTGTGCCTAAATTTGAACTCGCAAAATCATTACAACAAGGACTAAATTTGAAATTTTCAGCCCCGGCCTAGAATGTGGTCGTCAACGCAATTAGGCTGTCGATGTTGACAGCTATAAAAATTCAGTTAACAACTACAGAAACACACTCTAGAAGCCTTTTTGAATTGTCCACCTGTCAAACTGACGAGCAATCTAAAAATGTTAAGGAATACACCTTCTAAAAAACAGGCTTTATTATCCAATTTAACACTTCTAAGAAATGTCCCTGTACTTGAGAAGTTGGTTAATATTCTAAGACTGAAGATATAGGAGTTGAAGAAATTTTCTTATTTTCTCCCTCGGACGCAGAAATGGACTACGACTGAACTTGATGTAGGAAACCTTTAGTATGCAGAAAGAACATATCAGGCCAAAGTGTCTTCGCCAAAAATTAGCAGACAGCCAGGGTGGTTGACGTCATCGATAGTCTGTCATCGACAGAGAAAACGATCAACCCACATGCTTCTTACATAACCAGAAATTGCTCTCGGACTTCCAAAAAAGAGAAATAAATCCATGTGGCTAGTAGCCGTGGGCAGCACCATTCAAACAAAAAGCAAGTTCGCAGTCTCAAACGGGTACGAGTGCTTCATTTTTAGAAATATTCCTCCTTTTTCCGGGAGGAACCGTGGCCTGAGATTATCCGGAATTTCAAGAACAAAATGCACTGAACGTTCCTGTAAGACATAAAGAAAAGGTCAAGTTTGACCAATCTCTCTTAATATGGTAAGTCCCAGGGACATAAACCATCTTTCTCGACCTGATTTGGATTTTTTCAAGAAGGTTGATATGATTCTTCATCCGCGGTGTCCACACTGGTATTCCGTGTACTAAATATGGTCTCAAAAAGGCGCCACATATATGCCTGAACACGTAAGGTAGATGTTATCATAGCGAAGCGCGCCTCGCCATTGTGCATTATCCGTCGAACCTCAAAACCAGTTTGTTTTATGGTAGATCTTATGTAGATCTTACAACGTCCGCCTCGTTTATATGACCTCATGACCACAAATGTAGACAAACGAAGCAGAGTATTAGATAGGAAAATATAGAATAATTAATTCCCCCGTGAATTGAGAGCAAAAAATGGGCGGCTTTAATTTGACCTGGGTTGCAAAACCATCACGCTCACCAATGATTTCTAATTCTTAAAAGCAATCAGGTCAGACGCCGAAAAGTTAAGCACTTCAAGAGTGTTTAAATCGGCCTAACAGCTGGTCTGCTTGCTGACAAAAAAACTCGGACGAAGGTTAGTTTCTTGTCTTAAGACTCAGTAGTAGAAGGAGAAATGAGAAGAATGATTCCCACAAATACCTCGGTAGGCACCCGCTTTCAAATATGGACGAACCTCCTGCATGATACTTTTTTCAGTGTGTACAATGGCAGCTTAATACCCGACAAAGGTGCTGATTGCGATAAATGGGGAGTCGTCAACAAAGACAAGGACCTCTTCAGGAAAACCTACAGGGCACATTTGCACTTACACTTGGAGTTTGTCCTTCAAACCTGAAATACATGGTTCGCAAAATTTTATATGCACGTTTACGTGTGCCCGCGAATGCTATTAATATGGTTCACAAACTTGTGCATCTGCCTTATGAAAACAAACTGAAAGAACTCTACGATTTTTTTCTAAATGGTAAGCAACTCCGAGATGGAATCATACAAAACTTCCGATTGGCAGAGGCCATGAATCTGCCCTATATAATCACGAATTATTTAAATGAGCTCAGGTGGATCATTTGCAGGCTCACATTTTTAAACTGAAGTGGAAAGCAGCCAATATATACGTTCGACAGAACACCGTCTGGCAAAGGACACCAGACCGTGAAACGGTCTTCCTGACGGGGTGGTGCTGTCAGATATCGTTGACATTTCAAAATACAAACCTGGTTATCATTTGCTGACAAACTCTGACATAAATAACGTACATAGTATCAAAAGCAGCACCTTACCACTGGCCCAAACATATCGCTGATGTTAAGCCTTCATTTGTTTTAAGAACTTTTTTTGTGGTGGACCTATTTTTCGAATTCTGTTTATGAAAAAGGTGCTCAAGGGCGAGATCATTTGCCCTTAAAACACTGATTTATGGCATAAGTCATAATAAGGGTTTCATCAACAGCGTCCTTTTGGCAGGGCAAGCTGAAACCAAAGCTAGGATGAAACTTGTCCGCAGTATTCCTTGAAGAAGGTCTAAAAACTAAGCCCAGTCAGGCCTCTTTCTAGAACTCGTCCAGTACCATATTTGTTCAGTTGGACTTAGACCGCAGAGAAAGAAGAAATTGCAAGAACTGAGACATCACATGAAGGAGACGAATGACAAAGGGGAGAGTGGGGTGATTAAAATGGGAAGGCGAATCATTTAAATAGAGAGCAAATATTCAGTATTTGGAATTGATATTTTTCAGCGCCGGTACGGCACTATCTATGCAAAGTTAATTTCGAAAAAAATAAAAACTCAAAAAAATATTTAGACAATATGTGCAAGTTTACAAAGAAAGCCATAGAGATGTCAGCAGAAATGGTCTTTTTAAGGCAACATTTAGCAATGTTTTGCAGGTAATTTTGAACTGAAAACGAAGCAATTCTGGCACTTTAAAAAAAACTATTAAATTAAAAATTAAGACAGTGTTCAACGGGCCTCCATGTTCAAAAAGTGTGCAAGCGAAGAAAAACTCATTAGGAAAATCGAAGTAGGAACATAATAGTAGAGCAGCAGTTGGTGTGGGTGCTGTGATGCATGTTAGTATTCAATGAAACTGCAGCATTTAAGACTGATAATTTCCGCGTGGCTTCTTTTGATTCTGCGGTGGTAAATAGAAACATCTAGGTTCTCAAAGGACATGAGGCAGAGAGAAGAGTTTAAAGCAGGTCTCCGTAATTTTCCAATGGTCCCTTCTCGGCATCATGGTGAAAACTGCTTAAAAAAGATGAGAAGAATAGAAGGTTAATAGAATCAGTGCTAAGATAAATGTCCAGTCTCCGTTTGAATGCAGACAGTCTAGGTAACGACCTCATTCTAATTGGCAACTTATTTCAAAGAAAGCTATATCTGGACGCACAAAAACAAAAAAAAACGTTAACGTGAGGAAGTTGCAGGAGGGGGTATAACAAGTGCCGAGTTTCTAAGATTGTAGGGACGGCTGACGTGGGTTATGACATCAGCCCTGGGTGAATGTTTACTATAATTAAGCAGACAAAGGAGACACAAGCCTGCTTCCAATCTATTGGCCCAAAGGGATCTTAGTTTTGTTAATTGACACCTATTTGAGTAGCAAGTATTACAAGCTGTGAACGGCTACCTTCATTCATGTGTTCGAAAAAACGTTCAACAGTATTCAAAGATAAAAAGCACGAACATACGATACATTTTGCAAATATTTCCATTCTTAAGTTGAGAAGTCAAGATTGGCAAACATATGTTTTCAGCAAATCATCGTCAGGCCAGAACATTTGCAAGCTAATTAAAACTATACAGATGGACAGGGTTAAAAAGTGTAGTCTAATTACATTTCATCATTTACGCGTCGCCCGCATGGCGAGGTCGGCATTTAGAGGTTTGTGCGTCCGGAGAGGGGAGGAAGGGGAGGGGGGGGTAATTGGTTTAGGTTGTGGGGTTGGTCAGAGGGCAAATGCATGGGGGGATAATTGCTGCTGTTTGTGCACAGCGACCGACTGTCACTGGGGCGTGAATGCAAAGTGCGATAGTCACCTGTCGTCGGGGTCGGCCACGGAAGTGAGAGGGCTTCTGTCAGCAAGAATCCGGTGCTGTGTTGTCAGAAAAAACTGACAGAAGCCCTTTTACTTCCGTGGCCAACCCCGATGACAGGTGACGATCGCACTTTGCCCCCACGCCCCAGTGACAGTCGTTCGCTGTTCACAAGAAGCAACGATTATCCCCCCATGCATCTTCTCTCTGATCAACCCCACAACTTAACCCAATTACCCCCCCCCCCCTTCTACCCATACTCCCCTCCCCGAACCCACAAACCTCTAAAGGCCGACCTAGCCATGCGGGTGACGCGTAAATGATGAATTGTACTAAGACTACATTATTTAAACCTGTCCATCTCTATAGCTTTAATTACCTTGCAAATTTGCTCGCCTGACAATGATTTGCTGATAACATACGATAAATTATCAATTTCATTTCAGGAAGATCAAAATTATCAGATATAAAGCCGCAAATCTGTGCTGCTTTAGCTGTAGCTCAATCCTAGGTCCATGATACTGGAACATTCAGTCATTGGGTAATATTGAAAAATAACATGTTGTGGCATCCTTTCAGGCCTAAAACATGGGTTTTGGCACTAAGAAGGTGAAAACTTCATTTGCCATTTTGAGCCCTTGGCCGAAAAAGCGTGCAGATCAGAATGAATTTTGTCATGGCATCTCGCGGCAGTAGAGTTAGAGAAGGAGTAGACACACTTGAAATCATCTGCATAAATATAAGATTGGGAGTGTTTAACACTCAATAAGCTATAATTTATGTAACGCAAGAAGAGCAGATGATCCAGTACGGTACCTAGAATGACACCACTCAAAATTGCGGTAAGATAACAGTATGAGGATCCCACTAAAACCGTTTGTTATCGATTTGAAAGATAAGATCTGATGAAGTCAGTAAGAGGACTATGAAGTCCTATAGCCTCTCGTGCGGCTAGGAGCCTCCTGTAAGGTACTTTATCAAATGCTTTACTTAGGTCAAAATAGATAATTACCACAGAAAGATGATCATTACGAAGAGAAATAAGTAGATTAAGAAAAGGCATGTGGCATGTTTCACAAGATCGGTACGGTAAAAAGCCATGCTGTGAGGAGCTGAGATTGTAAATGTCCATGCAGAAATCAGTAATTTTTTGGAAATAATTTTTTAAAATATTTAAACCAGAGAGGGCGTTTTATGAATACCTTGATAATTGTGAATATCTAATCGGGATCCAGATTTAGTATATAGTAGTCCGGGAATAAGCCATTCTCAAGGAACACTGAAAATAACTTACTCAGTTAGGGTGGGAAATTTCTCAATTGTTTGACGAATAAGTTTGGAATGCTACCACAACCAACCGAATGTGAATTTTAAAGACAACTTATTTTTTGAATACAAGTGGGTAAGAAATTAAGAATGCTGATATTTGAATCACACAGCAGGGGGATTAAGGGAGAAGGGCTAGTTTCGATGGTAAAGAACTTTGCGAAAATAAATTTCGCAATGCAGCTTTCTACTTATCCTCTGTAACAAAATGATTGTTGCCATTGAGTTAGGGTGAAATATCTTTATAAAGCTGAGCGGACTACCGTAAATGGAAGACTTGAGCAACTGATCTGAAAGAATATACATCACTTAATGCTGTAGCCTCTCTACGCCTGTCTTGTGCAATCCTTATTGTAAGCACTAATTCAAATATTTGCTCGATTCTTAAGTGAACTGATAAACAGCCATATGACGTATCCTTAAGTTTTTTTGTAATTTCTTATGTCTTTTTTGGAGAAAATGGGGCACCTTAGAAAAAGCTGAATTTGCTTTTAAAATCTTAAGCGGGGTACGAGCCTGAATATTCTCTGTAAGGTTTTGCACTAGCTCCTGGAAAAGTAGGGATCGTTTATTGAAAATATGCGATGCTAATGTAGCATACTTACGAAATAATTTAAAAATTCATCGTTCACGTTCCCAAACTCGAGGTCATTGCATTTTATATCGAACTTTTTAAGAAGACAGACTGGAAAACAACAGTGAATTAAAGCATGGTCATTTGTGAAGATATCACGATGAAAATTCATAAAAAGAGGGCAACATCATTTGTTAAAATTAAATCTCATATGTTATCATTTTTGGTCACAGAAATGACCAGGTGTGACAAGCTTGAAAAGTTAGAAGTGTCAACCTATTTCTGAAATCTTGGTGGAAAGTTATTTGCATGCCAGTCAATGTCTGGCAGATTAAAAACAACAACAATTATTCTGACATCGAATTAAGTCTCCGCAAGTTTTTTCAAACATTTCACACAGCTGCTTTACATGACTTCAGTTACAGGGAGGATTGTATATACCCCCAATTATCGCATTTTTATTGTATGGCAGGACGACTGCAATAAGACAAAAATTTCCAGAAAATGACGAAAAGCGCACGTGATACAGGAAATGTACAAAGGATGATAAACTATAAAGAAGGCAACGACCGCCAGGCATTCCAATGCGATCTTGTCTGTACAAACTTTTATTATATATGACGAATTTCAAGTCAGAAATAAGAGAGTTTGTCCACAATTCAGTACTACAGAGCACATTTGGATCAAGCTCAAATGCTACTTTTTTACGTTCTGTACTCTTAGTATCAACTGATATTGCATAAAATTAGACTATACTGAGCGTATTTTTCAGATTCAGGTTACGCTCTTCAGTATTCATACAAAAGAGAAAACTTGGAAGCGGAAAAAGAAACGGCATGGGAGAAACAATAGGCGGAAAGCAAATTGGCCCTAGTCAACAGTTTTTCAAGTGATTATTATCAAATAAACGGTGCATATTGTAGAAAGGCAGATAAGAGTGGGCTACATAGAAAGTGGGGCTGAAGTGTGGCATGGGAAAAACAGGATGGCATAAATATAGGATTTTGAGGCATTAAATCAAAATTTGACGGAAATTTTGCCTTCGAAAATTGCATGACTGGTGCTGAAAAACGGTTAATTTTATTAGCTGGCTGAATTTTTTGGGGATGGGTCTTTGTTCGATACTGAGTTATTATCGGGTAATCATAGTGCCGAATTTGAAACTGACGTAGATTTACTAGGGGCGTTGATAGGTTTATCGGAATTTAAAGCTATCGCACACGTGTTTGGCTTAGGAGGAGAAGAACTTGAAGATGCTACCTGTTAGCCTGTGCAAAGAAATCACCTGGTACGAAACAGATATGCAGGTAACTCATTATACGGAAGGTTAAGATGAGGTCTCCTCGGATTTTTCTGTAGAAAAAGTGGAATAGGCCGAGAATAGACAGCTTGCTTCCATAGGGCAATTTTCCTTCACCTTTGAACGTCTTGGTCGCCCGCCTGTGGTCCTACTCTAAGACAGTTGAATCTCTGACAGTTCATGGTCTCCATGCCTGTATAGCAAACTTTAGGTGCGGCCGAATGAAGCTTCCAAAGATTTTGGAATAGCTGTTTTATTTTAAAACCTTATAAATGCTTGTCTAATCAGCTGTTACAGAGATCTGGCCAACTTCGCCACCTTTGTACGTTTCAGCCTTCGTTTGAGGGAAGAAGTTATCCACGCACCAAAGTCATTCTGACTCTCAACTTGTTGCAGTGAAGTACCATTTAAAAAATAAACATTTTGTGCAGGATGCTCTATAACTGCCGATTTGAAGAATATAACATTTCCTAACATTGAAAGGCAAAAGCCAAAGCATTGATCAGTCCTCCAATCTGTTCAAGTTAGCTTGTAGATGGTTTTTGACTGCCGTATTTTGGACAACTTTCCATAATTTGATGTCATCTGCGAACAAGGTGACTTAGGAGTCTACATCCTTGACACAGTCATTGATGAAAACGAGAAAGAATATGGGACCCAAACTAAGCCATGTGGGACGCCACACACAACAGCTTTACCCAAAGAATGCTGGCGCCCGACAAGGACTCTTTGTTACCGTCTTGTAAAAAAGTGTTGGATCCGTCGGAGGAGGTTCCTGCAAATGCCTGCCCTGCGACGATTAAGCAGCAAGCATTTTTGAAGGAATGTATTTAAACGCCTTTTTTGAAGTCAATGGAGATCGCATGCACCGTTTTGCTCTGGTCACGTACTTTGGTCAAGCTATTAAGTGAGAATAGCAGATTGGTAAGACAGGACCTTCCACTGCGAAAACCGTACCGGGCATCAGAAAGGAAATTATTCTGCTTGTGGAACTGCAATAACGTCTTCATAATGATTTTTTCCATGTTCCAAAAAATGAAGGTATTGCTTACCGTCCTAAAGTTATTTGTAAACGCTCTGCTTCAACTATTGAAAAGCGGAATGATCGTCGCTGTCTTCCAATCAGATGGAAGCAGCCAGTAACAAAT
>JAYGXS010000002.1:99299989-99344043 GCA_036362985.1 Ligula intestinalis | reverse complement strand
CCTTGAATTTAACCTTCCACATGAGACTGATATATTCATTTTTTTCGAATCTATCAAATTCGCTTCTAAACGACTATAATCGTCTTATAGCTATAGACTACGGATACTGTTTGTAAACCAATTATTTCTATTACTTCGTGTAAACGGATTTTTGGTTTATTGATGAGGCCCATTAGGCCTGTAGTATACAACTTATTATTATTATTGTTATTATTATTATTATTATAATTATAATTATTATTAGTATTATTATTATCATTATTACTATTATTATTATTATTATTATTATTATTATTATTATTTTTATTATTTTTATTATTATATATGCAGAATTGCAGTACCAACAAAGACAGAAGTCATTAGGAAGGCCTTTTTTGCCTTGTTAGGCGTCATTCACTAGTGATATCAAGCCCCACTATAGCTGCAGTAATTGCTGCGGCACAGAGATTTGAATTCAAAATATCTCTCGTCAGGACAAAGGTCCTAACGGTTCAACTAGGATCTAGCTGCAATAAGGTCGGGAATAAACATTTGCTAAGAAGCGTACACTTATCTGCCTAAGGAAGCACTCAGTCCCCTATGTAGCCTTTGGAGTCCTCGCTCGAAGCCCCACCGCTAAAGGGCAGCTTTCCCCACAATCCGGATAAAGGACCATCGGGAATTTAGGATTTCATCTTCAAACGACCTTCCTTCTGGTCATGTACCCCGGACACATTACGCAGTCTTGAAGGCTCTCGTTTCACGGGTCATCAACCATTATCAGGGCCTTATATTTGGTCACATCTCAGACATCATTAACGATGGTCCGTAGATTTTACGGACTTTTGGATATCATACAGCGGTGCCCATCACGATCATAAACTGGTGGGTTCCATACGTTCCATTATGCCGCACCGGTTTGGGTTTCTGAGTGTTGTGACGGGAACCCGCCTATACCAGTAATGTTTCGTTAATACCTGTTGTTCTGCCCCAAACTCAGCTTCCACTGAGTTTGCTTCCAAGCCCCTACCCCTTACTAACAGAGGCAGTGGGTACCAGAATACATAGTCAAAATTCTAGATAACGATGTTGCTCATCTGTGTGTGCCCTTGAATTTAACCTTCCACATGAGACTGCTATATTAATTTTTTTTCGAATCTATCAAATTCGCTTCTAAGCAGTTATACTCGTATTATAGCTGGAGACTATGGATACTGTTTGTTAAACCAATTACTTATCTTACTTCGTGTAAGCGAATTTTTGGTTTATTGATGAGGTCCATTAGGCCTGATATAAACAACGTATTACGATTATTAAAATTTGCAGAAAAGCACTACCAACAAAGACAGGAGTCATTAGGAAGGCCTTTATTGCCTAGCTAGGCGTCATTCACTAGTGCTATCAAGCCCCAGTATAGCTGCAGTAATTGTAAGCAGCATTGAGATTTGAATTCAAAATCTCTCTCGGCAGGACAGAGGTTCTAACAGTTGAGCTATATGCTCAAAGTCTAGCTGGTATAAATCGGGAAAAACAGTGGCTAATAGGCGTTTATCGAGTTGTCACAGTCCCCACTCATCCCCTCATATTGCCCATATATCTCTCTTCCGAGACGCCACCACGAGACGTCTTGGGCATAGGCAGAATGACAGTAGCAGAAAGGACAAAGGACACTAGAAATGTCTTTTCTGCTTTGTTAGGCGTCGTCGGCTACTGATAACCAAAATCAGCATGGCCGCAGGAATAGCTGCCACACCGAGATTTGAAATCGTGATCCCTCACCTCAGGACGACCGCCTTACGGCTGAGGTTCGTGCTCACATTCTAGCTGATATTACATCGGGAGTAAATATTTGCCTATGCGCGTACACCGATCTGTCAGAAGACCCATTCATCACCACCTATTGCCTTAACAGCTCTATGCAATGCCTCTAAGAGAGGCGGCTTTGATATTGGAAGAATAAACAAAACCAGCAAAAACGGGAGAAAATACAAACGCCTCTTCTGCCATGTAAGGCGTCATCGGCTAGTGAAACACAACCCCAGTATGGTCACATAAATTGCTGCCACACTAAGATTTGAACTCGCGTTCTCTCCCGTCAGGGTCAAAGTCTTTACCTTTGAGCCACGAGTTCACGGTATATATGGAATTAGGTCGGCAGTCAACATTTGCATTGACGCGTACATTGGTCTACAAAGGAACCACTCAGTCACCTATGTAGCCTTTGGAGTCTTCTCTCGAGCCCATACCGCAAATGGGCTAGGATGTAGGCAGAATAGCAGGTCCAACAAAGACAGAAGGCATTAGGAAGGCCTTGTCTACCTTGTTAGGTGTCAGCGGATTGTGATTGTCAACCCCAGTATGGCCACAAAAATTGCTGCAACACCGACATTTGAATCTTAAATAACTCTTGTCAGGACAAACGTCCTAACGATTGAGCTACGAGCTGCCGGTCTTGGTGGTACTAATCGAGAGTATATGGTGGCATAGATGTGTACACCGATCTGCCAGAGGACCCACTCCTCAGCCTCTATTGCCTTAAAAGCCCTCTCTCGAGCATCCCCGCTGAGGCGGCTAGGATAAAGGCAACATTACAGTTCTATGAAAGACAGAGGAAAGTAAGATATACATTACTGCCTTGTTAGGCGTCATCAGCTAGTGATTTTCTACCTCAATAGGCAGCAGAAATTGCTGCCACTCCGAGAGTTTAAATCGAAATCTCTCTCGATGCGACAAAGGTCCTACCGGTTGAGCTTCGTGCTCATAGTCTTGCTGATATTAATCGGGAGGAATAGTTGCAAAGAGGCTTTCACCAAATTTTTTCAGAGGCCCCACTCGCCACACCCTATTGTTTTTACAGCTTTTTTTTGCGCCTCCTTGGTGAGGCGTCTATGATATTGGAAGAATGACAAAACAAGCAATGACAGAAAACACTAGAAACGCCTGTTCTGCCATGTAAGGCGTCATCGGCTTCTTATACGCAATTCCAGTTTTGTCGCAGAAATTTCTGTCATACCGAGGATAAGACTCCCGAAATCTCTCCTGAGGATGACCGTATTGTCAGGACAAAGGTCCTTATAGTTGAGCTAGAATCTCACGGTCTACCTGTTAAAAATCGGGAATAAACAGTGCCATAGACGTGAACGCCGATCTGTCACATGCCCCGTTCGTCCCCCCATATTGCCTTAAGAGCTAAAGTCCGATCAATCAAGTCAAGAGGGCAAGGCTGAAAGGCAATACCATCAAATACGATGGACACAAGAAAGGCCTTTTCTGCGATTTAAGGTGTCGTCGGTTAATGACACCGAACCTCAGTACAGCCGCAGCAATCACTGCCACACTGAGGTTTTAATTCGCAATCTCTCTCGTCAGGACAGCTGTACTTAAGATTGAGGTACGAGCTCACGTTTCAACTGGCATAAATCAGGAACAAACCGTGGCGCTGCGTGATTTGAATTTTGACTAAAATATCAGGATTCTGCATCAGTCAACTAATTTGATATGTAACATTCTTCCAATACTTATAAGTCAAAAATGACGTAGTTCCGACACCTATTTAGCCTTATAATATCCCTTACCTTAAAATCTTATTCGAAAAAAGTGACTGACGCGAAAGTTATTTTGGACCAATCAATCTGTCACCCCTCTTAAATTTAACAAAATTTATTAAAATGCATGAACCTGTATTTAAGGTTCTTCATTTACTTCTGGACTCAAATTCATATGAAAGCAACCTCATGAATTTGCCTCAGATAGAGTCTGTGGTGCATTTCGTATTATCAGCAATTTCAAATGGATCAAAAGGTAGCTGTAATGTAATCTTTCGCGCTATTCCTCAAACGAAAAATCCAATGTTTGCAATACAAAACGCTTTTCAGAAATATACGATAATTAAACGGATAGTGTCGATCAAAAGACTAAATTCGCGAAGTAAAAGCAAACCAATTTTGCTTGCTTGTACTACTTACGCTAAGGCACAAATGCAACTACAAAATTTGGAAATAAATAGGATTTTTCCTTGACCCCGTTGCAGCGCAGTCTAGTCCCTTACAAAGACAAAGTGCGTAGACAAAATCAGCAACATATAGTCGCAGAGGACAAATGCACTCCACAAAATGGTACCTCAGAGGAACAATTACTGAGCGCCTCCTCCTCTGGGATAGAAAATGATCACTATCAACAAAGCATAATCTTAGGTGACTTGACGGCAACTTTTTCGAACTATAATACGGACAACCGGAAAGCAAATAATAAACCTGCTGAACCAATTATGGGAAAGAATAAGTCTCAAACAAGAAGACCCCACAATAGATAAACCCCATTAGATATGAGTGACAAAAATCCTAGATCTAAACACGATGCACAGATAAAAAGCAACACAGTCTAAACATGTCCGTTAATAGCAATACTTGTCTTCACTAAACGAAACAAAGTAGTATGCCAATGAATGGTTATTTTACTCAAAAACCGAAAAAAAGTCCACCATTCCCCAAAAAACTATATATCAAAACCAATATCCGTATATAAATGCACACACTTAAATAGCAATTAACCGCTTCTCTCAACCCATGCATCGTAGCCAATACACACGACGACCACCACACACCCAACCCTTTGAATTAAGCACACACATTGAAATATCCTGCCCCCGCGCGGTTCGAAATTTTAAGCAGTGGTGTTTCAAACGGAAAATACTTGTTTCCAAAGAGCAAAATATAGTGTGTCAAGATTAACACACTTGATTTACGAACAAAGCCAGATACTCACAAAAGTTGTTCCCTGAACGAACCGTTCTACATTATTCCTCTCCTTAGTCACCATTTGGTTCGAAATCCATCTGCTTGCACTGTAACGTTGTGACTAGGAAAGCAAACAATCGTCAAAAATCTTCTTAAACGAGATCGGACCAACCAAACTCCTACAACGCTGGTGCTGCTGAAATTATTAGACGCTAGTACACACAATGGAGCAAAGGCTGAGTCGCTAAATTATATTGTATCACATTTGCTTTGATACCAGCATTGGAGTAACTTTCTGCATAGTTAGAAATTAAACTAGATCAGTTATTGCGCCTCCTCTTATCAACTTTGAAGAAAGTTTCCACGTTAATACATTGTTTAAGTCGTCCGTCAAAGTTTCGCTTCGTAAATTCTAGAACCAATCGTCGTAAGTAAAGCGAATCGCCTTTTACGTACATTAGCTAAGTGACGACTTTTTCTCTTTTTCTCTTAGAGGGTAATCCAGGCATGGAATGCCCTTCCTGCGGATATTGTCATGTCCTCTTCCGTGGATGTTTTTTTAAGGCAACACTTGATCGATATAATGAGTATCGCCACGATTTAGTACTCAAAATCCAATCACTGAAGTATTCCGATTCTAAAAATTGAAGCGCTCTTCACCCAAACCCCGAAATGCTAGAAATGCTAGAAATATATAATAATAGTAAATTGTAAGTAGAATTCTTATTAATACTGAACCAAATGAGTTTCTGACATAATCTACCTATGACGTCTCTAATCACTATGCGATCTTCGCTGATCGTGACTGTGGACACATCTACCGCACCTACGATCCTAGGCTATGCGGCCCTGTCAAACCTTTTCTCATATCCACCGACTGCTGATGACGTGGTGGGTTCCTCAGCTCTTGGCACAGCAAATGCGAATCATGGTCACATATCGGGTCTTCGGGACGTTCTCGTGACTCCGAGGTCTCCTCCTCGTACGGTTCTTCGGGTTTAGATATTACTCGTAATGGACACCATGACTTCCGTCCACCGTTACAGAAGCATCATGCCCCTATTATTCACATGTTTCCCCACGAGCGAGATTTTTTCTCCTAAAAACCAAAAATGACATTCTATTTTGAATTATGAGCTAACCTAGGAGTTTTTCACTGCCTGCTATTCCTTCTCAGTTACACTGCTAGCTCGTGTTAACTGTTTGTGAGGTCATTACTTGGAACATTCCAGATGTCATTTGAAAGTGTGTCAACGCCTTCTTTAGAATGTTTGGCTTTGCCGATGAATTTCTGAAATCCAATGTGAGAAGAGGGAGTTCGAAGGCGTTAGCCTATATTTCCTTTAATAAATTTGAATTGACTTGACTTACTTTACACAAAATCTTACCCTCCGATATGTTCACAATGTCACCGAATCCCATCCCCATTTTCCCACTAATGCACAATCAGCCACAAATAGTCAAACACCACAATTTTATCCACTAATTACCCAATTTCGGCACATGAGCTCCCACCACAATCAAACAGGAAATAGGAATCCGACTTTCACATTAGATTCCAGCTTCTGTATCGGCCAATTTAAGTGTTGCTCTCATTAATGCTCAATCTATAGTAAAAAAAATGTCTTAAGAATTATGAGTTTTAATGAAATCAACAATTCACATATATTATTTTCTGCAGAAACATGGGCAAACGATTTAGCATGGTACGCTTCACATTTTATATCAAATTGCGCCTTCTATTGACACGATCGTGCTTATAAACGAGGAGGAGTATTTTACCTTCATAAGATATATCAAAAAACAAAATGCGTTTGCGGTTCTATAAGAAACGTTCCATGCTTAAGCGTGATTCACTATAATAACATCCAAGACCTTTAAAAGCATTGCGATTGAATGTTTGGACAACCCTCTGGAATATGTTTAGGATGACAAGGGCCATACAAATATACTTGAAACAATATCAAATATCAAAACGGAATACACGTTTATTGCAGGATAAATAAACCGCCGTAAGATAAACTGGGCAGAACTATCTGCCTCATTCACATATGCCGAAATATTATCATTAATTGTCCTTTATAACTGGACGCAAATATTAAATATACCAACTAGGAGAAACAATATACTCAACGTTATTCTCGCCAATGACATCTGGCCATTATAAGCGCACTTTGAGAGATTAACTTTTGATATTGACCATAAGACAAAAATAACACAGCTCCCTCTTATTGTTCGCGAATTTCAAGTCTGTCGAGCTTTCGTGTTTTTAGTCTCTACCTCAGTATAGGAGACACGCTTCTTGGAAAGTATTCAGCAATTGACTATATATTTCCAAAGTTTGGAATTTTCTACGCGGAAATCTGAATTCGGTCGCTCTGAAAAATTCCTCATGTGTGAATTATTTCGAAATATTGGGAATTGCTTCTTGGACGTGTCGATTTTGTAAAAAACTCCTCTGCGCCAAAAAATCTGCACATCTCCGAATTTCACGCCGAGGCTGCGTCCTTATATCACTGTGTTATTATTTACCCTTATCCTAATATTGTCATGATATTTAGGATAAAATTGACTCTCACGTTATTCCTAAGGAAATTTTTAAGCAAACACATTTCATTGTATCTGTCAGGAATTCAATATTGTACTCTGACTTGCTGTAACCTGCTAGATTCAGTAAACTTGCACTATCTGGCCAATCGATATTCTCTCCACCTCACTCCTACGGGCTCTTTGATTTGGCCTGCGACTTAATTTGCAGTATCACACGCATGTCGCAACACAAAAAATCTAACATAACATGGAGACTTTAGATGCTAAATGTCCGTTAACATGAAATGATTCGCCTCCGCCAGATCTCGAACCCGGGTCCCCAAATCTGGTTATAAGTGGTGTTAGCACCTCAGGCAGCACGGCCACTTCGACACGGGCCCTTGAAAACCATGTTAAGATACGACAAGAAAGTAACTGCCAATATGGCCACTTAGATAATTTTATAAATTCTCCAGCTCCTGCCAAACGGCCGAGATGTCTACTACGTTTACTGAAGCTAGACTGTGAGGACTTTGTCCCCACCATGAGTTTTCGGAGATGAATTGGGATCTTAACCTCGAGGTAAATAAACCGAAACAACATAAAGCCCATCTTTAAACGTATAATTCTTATACAGCGGTTAAAACCGCCCTAGTCGGCCAAAAACCAGGGATAAATAAAAGTACATATGTTCAGATAGCCTTGGCCGGTAAACCTGAACCTCCCATATCATCTGCCGAACCATGTAAACCTGCGGGCGTCTCACTCGATCGCAAAGAATCTAAAATAATCCGCAACAGACGCACCAGTGAGTCACAGGCAGAATATGGTTGTAAGAGAGGCTCTGGAAATAGCGTCAACAATTGCACAAGAATGAGTTGACGCTGATAATGACTTGGATTTGGACATGTCGGTCGATACGCCTGAAACCTGCATATCGGACCGTGTGTCAAGCCCACGGGCTACACCATCGTCACTCGGATAAATCGACAGTAGCAATTATCGGGAATTGCATCCTAGCACCACATCGTTGCTCAACTCTGCACAAGAAAGTGATGACCAAGAGTTTGACAAGATAAAAAATCAAAAGAGGCATTAGCCTACGAAATCCAAACCGTTCACGGATTTGCATTTAGCTTACCCAATAGGTAGATCATCAGAACAGCGTGTACCGGATAACATTGCTCATTTTGCTGAAACACGTGAGCTTGCAATATATGCTCCATTGAGTCGCGAGCAGAACATAGTTGTGAAGGAGGCGCCAGAGTCAGAGTCTTCAATTGCACAAGAAGGAATCGACCATGACGAGGGTCTTATGCGACTGTACGCCAAACAGTTGCTAAAACCAGGCGACTCTTTCCACATTATTAAGGCATTTCAAATAGGGAAGTCTCCAAAAGCTCCAGAATCAATTTTTCAAACACGACCTCTAAAATTTATTTGAGAAACTGAAGCACAGGCAAAATTCTTGCTAGGCTGCAAACCATCCTTATGAAGTCAGCATTCACAAGTTTTTTTTTAAGCCGGATTACGAGTTGAAAGAGCGGAGAAAGATGAGACAGCTAATAATAGAGCTGGAAAACGGAGAACCAATGGCGAGACAAATCTCAAAATAAGAGAGGGAGAAATAGTTCAGGTCCAAAAGACATCATTCTGGTCGAAGCAGGTAACAGTGATGGCCTAGCTGAACCGCCAACGAAACCTCAGACATATACTCTTAAATTGGTCCTTTTAAATGCCAGATCACTGATTAATAAAATCCCTCTGCTCCAGACTATGGTTCTCGTCAACCGCCCAGACATTATTATGGTAACTGAGACATAGGCATCGGCCTCTGTAGCTGACTAAGGCTTCTACGTTAGTCAACTAATTTAATATGTTACATTTTTCCAATACTTATATGTCAAAAAGGACGTAATTCGGACATCTACTTAGCCTTAAAAATATCAATTACCTTAACATCTTATTCGAAACTGCGACTGTCGCGAAAGTTATTTTGGATCAAATCAATCTGTCACCCCTATTAAATTCAACGAAGTTTATTGAAAAGTATGAACCTGTATTTAAGATTCTACATTCACTTCTGGACTCAAATTCATTTGAAAGCAGCCTCATGAATTTGCCTCAAATAGAGTCTGTGGTGCATTTCGTATCATCGGCAATTTCAAATGGATCAAAAGGTAGCAGTAATGTAACCGTTCGCACTATTCCTCAAACGAATAATCCAATGTTTGCAATACAAAACTTATTTCAGTAATTTTGGATAAGTAAATGGATAGTGTCGAGCAAAAGACTAAATTCACGAAGTCAACAGAAACCAACGTTGCTTGCTTGTACTACCCACGCTGAGGCTCAATTGCAACTACAACATTTGGAAATAAACAGGATTTTTTCTTGCCCCCGATGCAGCGCAGTCTAGTCCAAGATAAAGACAACGTGCGTGGACAAAATCAGCCACATACAGTCGCAAATGACAAAAGCACTCCACATAATGGTACCTCAGAGGAACAGTTACCAAGCTCCTCCTCCTCTGGGATCGAAAACGATAACCATGAACAAAGCATCAGCATAGCTGAGTTGACGGCGACTTTTTCTTACTATAATACTGACAAGCAGAAACCAAATAACAAACCTGGTGAACCAAATTTGGGAAATAATAAGTATCTAACAAGAAAACCCCATAATAGTATAACCCCATTAGATATGAATGCCAAAAATCCTGGATATAATCGCGATGCACACAAGTCTAAACCTGTCCCTAAATAGCAATACATGTGTTAACTCAACGAAACAAAGTTGTATGCCAATGGTTGGTTATTTTCCTCAAAAATCGAAAAAAAGTCCACCATTCCCCTAACAACGGCAAATCAAAACGAATATCCGTATATAAACGCACACCCTCAAATAACCACTAACCGCTTCTCTAAACCCATGCATCCTAGCCCATACACACGACGACCACCACACACCAAAACTTTTCAATTTAGCACACACCTTGAAATATAGTGCTCCCGCGCGGTTCAACATTTTGTAAACAGTAGCGTTTCAAGAGAAAAATACTTGCTTCCAAAGAGCAAAAGATAGTGTGTTAAGATAAACTCACTTGATTTACGAACAAAGCCGGATACTCACAAAATGTTTTCCCTGAACAAACTGTACTAAGTTTTTTCTCTTCTTAGTCATCACCTGGGTCTACATCCATTTCCTCGCACTGTTACGTTGTAACTAGAAAGCAGAAAATCGTCGAAAATCTTCCTAAACGAGATCGGACCAACCAAACTACTACAACGCTGGTGCTGCTGAATTTCTCAGACGCTAGTACCCACAAAGGAGCAAAGGCTGAGTCGCTAAATTATATTGTATCACATTTAGAAATTAAACTTGATCAGTTATTCACCTCCTCTTATCAACTTTGAACAACGTTTTCACGTAAATACATTGTTTTAGTCGTCCGTCAAAGTTTTGCTTCTTAAATTCTAAAACCAATCGTCTTAAGTAGAGAGAATCGCATTTAACGTATTCTTACATAAGCTAAGCGACGACTTAGTCTACCTGTCTCGTATATAAAGTTAAACTTCACATCTGAATCCTTTTTTCGAAATTTTTACCTGTCAAGCGAACATAATGCAAACAAGAAGTCAAATGCAAAAGCTGCCACGAGAGGAACTCGAACTGAAAATCCCTTCTACACAAGATCGCGATGCTAACCGCTGCGCTATCACTGCACGCTGTTGCGGGCGATCAAAAAGCTTGACAAATTAGGTGCGATCGACGCACAGTGAGAACCGATGCGAATGATATCATATTCTACCCTCTAAGTATAGCAAACTTGAAGGTCAAATGGAAAACATGAAAAAACATCCTCAGCAGAACATCGCTGCGATGATAAAAAGAGATGACTTCAGTGCATACGTATAGATCGCCAAAAAAGAACAGAGGATGCATATACCAGGAGTACAGGCTGCCATAGTGGACAACATAGACACCAGTGAGACAACTGCAGACAAATCCGATGACCAAGCAGTCACACCATCCGTTTCGAGCTCAAGGACAACTGCAGCGAAGGCGACCAAAATTGTACTTTAGGTCTCCCGTCAGGAGGGTTATCATGGTGAAGTTGTTCAGGGGTTGCAAGAAGCAACTGCAGTCAGTGCTGCCGACCAAGCAGTCACACCATACAGTTCGCTCTCCAGGCGCACTGCAGAAAAGGTGGCAGAAACCTTAGCTAAGGGCACACGACACCGAGAGGATCATGAATACTGTCTTGCTGTACAAAGGCTAAAAGAAGCCATTTAAGACCGCTTAAACGACCAGAATGATCCTAAATTGGTTTCCTTTGACGATGGTCTGTGCGATCTGTTCCAACCATTTAAGGAATTTCAAGTGCTCAAGTCATTTTGTATCGTGAAAAGGCTGGCAGATACTGCAGAAATGACCCGATTCACACCGCTAAAAATTATATTTAAAATCAAGGAACATGTTCAGGTAATCCAGTCAAAAAAAACTAACCTACGTCACGCGCATAAAGAGGTTTTTTTTTTTAAACGGACTACACCCCGGAGAAACGGCTGAAACGCCGAGAACTAGTGGCGGAGCTACAGTCGAGGAACAAAAATGGCGAGGTAGGCCTAATTCACAAGAAAACATAGAACCAAACTGTAATTACTTGAACAAGGGTCAGGAAGTGACTGTCACAACCGGGTTATACCGTTCAAAGAAACAAAAGTGCATGTTCACCAATGCACAAAGCCTGCTGTCCAAATTGCATGAGCTTACGGTTATTACGTGCCAACTAAAACCAGACGTCGTCTGCATAACAGAAACATTAGTGTCCACGAAGGTAAGCAACCAGGAAATTGCTCTCACAGGGTTTCAATTTTTTCTGAAAAGATAGAGTATGCCGTCAAGGTGGGGGTGTGCTACTCTATGTTAGACACGGCCTGCTCATATCCGACAAATCCGAAATCCTCTCGGGCTATATAGAGGCAATATGGCTCACTTTAAGAACACATGGGTCAGAGACCTTGACACCATGGCTGTCTACCGTCCACCATCGAGCAACCAACAAACAGACAAAAGTTTAATAGAAGGAGTCGAAGATATTGCTAGGAGATCCGATGTCATGGTCATATGAGACTGTAACGCCCCCCGTATCGACTGGAATGTGAGTTCTTCGCCCTGCTCAGAAGTAAATTTTGACCGACGACTCCTGCAAACAGTACTGGCATCTTTCCTAACGCAACACGTCCTTTATCCGCCCAGATATCGCCAAGGGCAAAAAGCTAATTGCTTAGACCTAGTACTTACCAAACCACTTCATGGTGTGCTACAGTGCCAATATTCACTCTTCTCCGTGCCCGATCGTAGTGCGGTAACCAGGCACAACATCTGGAGAGGGGACTTTACACAAATGAAAGCCACAGTGAGCGAGATAGACTGGAATAAACTATTCACCGGGTGCGTTGTCGATGATTGGTTGGCATTCAAAGCCATACTACACGGACTAATCACCGATTTATCTCCTATCATGGTAAAGAAAGTAACATATAGGCCTCGATGGCTACCACCGACGCTAAAGAGGGAAGTAAAACGCAAAGGATGGTTGTTCAAAATCTATCGCAGAGAGAGGCCCATTGAATCCAACAATAGGTATAAGGCACAGCGAAACAAGGTTAAGAACCTGATGCGAATTAGCCGACAAAACTTCGAAAGTAATCTAATAAATCGTGCGGTAGGAAACTTAAAGCTTTTTTACAGCTACGTCAGGCAATGTACTCGAAAAAGAGACCCTATATCTGCTTAAAACAAACTACGGTGTAGAAATTTGAGAGATTAACGAAAATGCGGAACAACTATCCTGCCTCTTCCAGTCGGTCTTTACGAGAGAGGCTGAGTTCACCGCTATTTACTGCAGTGTGGGTGTGATCCCGACCATAGACTCGGTTGCACTCACGGAAGCTACAGTTCTGTGAGAAATTCTTCAGCTTAAAGAAACAAAGTCGTCAGGTCCGGATGAGATACCTGAACAGCTATTAAACGAGCTAGCCATAGAATTAGCGGTTCACCTGTACCTTACCTACCGAGCTTCTCCGAAAACTGGACAATTGCCACCCGATTGGAAGACAGGGTGGATCTCACCCATCAACAAAAGTGCAAGTCGGGCGACGGCAAAAAACTATATTCCGGTCAGCCTCACCTCAATATCCTGCAAGCTTATGGACGCATAGTCAAACGCGAGCTGATGCACTTTTTGGAGCAACATCAACTTCTGCCTGATAAGCAGCACGGATTCCGCAGGGGAATGTCCTGCTTGACCAATCTGCTCTATTGTCTATAACAATGGACTTGCGCGATCGATGAAGGGAATACGATGCATACAGTATTTTAAGACCTCAACAGGGCGTTTGACACGGTGCCCCATAAACGTCTCTTGTACAAGCTCAGCCACATATGGGTGAGGGAAAACCTTTTGCAGTGGATTGAAAACTTCTTGACTGGTAATATTCAGATCATATGCATTGGTGAACAGCGTTCGTTTGTGGAAGCAATTGAGAGCGGGGTTCCACAGGGATCTGTTCATGGCCTTATTATCTTCCTTATATATTTTGATGACTGCATAAGCGGAATAGACTGCGAAATCGTTATGTTTGCTGATGACCTAAAACTTTGGAAGGCCATACGCAACCAAAACGATGAATTTAACCTCCAGGCAAATTTGCATAGACTGGAGCAATGGTCGACCCTTTGGTTCATGCCATTCAATGTGGTCAAATGCAACCTAATGCACGTTGGTAGAACCAGCACTACGCACTGGAGGGTGTATTACCTGAATCACATGCCGCTGCCAGAGGTTGAGTCTCAGAAAGACCTGGGGGTGAGGTTTACGCCTTCAATGAAGCCATCACTCCACGTCCTGAAAGTGGCTAAATCCACAATGTCGAGCTTGTATCTAATAAAGCGAGCCTTTGCCAAGTTTGACAAAGTTATATTTGGCAATCTATTCGGCAAGTTCGTGCGACCTCAACTGGAATTTGCCATCAAAGCCTGGAGACCTTGGACAGCCAAAGTCAAAAAAAAACCTCAAAAGGGTACAAAGACTTGCATCAAAATTAGTACGAGGCCAACGGAACCTCTCTTATGAGACCCGATTGGTAAATATTGACTTGTTTCCTCTTGATTACAGGCAGATACGTGGGGACCTAATCCAGGCATTTTGCATTTTATGAGCCTTCAAAGAAAGACTTCTTTAAGCGGGCCACCACATCTAGGCTGCAAGAACACCCCCTCAAATAACGTGTGACTGGGGCAAGACTTGACCCAAGAAAATTCCTTTACTCTAAGAGGGTAATCCAGGCATGGAATGCCCATTCTTGCGGATATTGTTATGTCCCTTTCCGTGGACCGAAATAATGAGTATCGTCACGATTAAGTACTCGAAATCCAATCATTGAAGTGTTTCGATTCTAAAAATTGAAGCGCTTAACACCCAAACCTTGAAATGCTAGAAATGCTATAAATATATGCTTAAAGTAAATTGTTAGTAGTATTATTATTAGTACTTCACCAAATTAGTTTCTGACATTATCTAGCTATGACGTCTTTACTCACTATGTGATCTGCGCCGGTCGTGTCTGAGGACGCATCTACCGCAGCTATGGTCCTAGGCTATGCGGCCTTGTCAAACGTATGCACTGACTGCTGACGACGTGGTGGGTTCCTCGGCTCTTGGGACAGCAAAGGCATATCATGGTCGCATATCCGGTCTTCGGGACGTTCTCGTGACTCCTTGGTCTCCTCCTCGTATGGTCATACGGGTGTTAATATTAATCGTCCTGGACGCCATGGCTACCGTCAACATTCACAGAAGCATCAGGCCTCTATCATTCACATGCTTCCCCACGAGCGACAGTTTTTCTCCAAAAAACCAAAAATGACATTCCATTTTGAATTATGAGCTAGCTTTAGAAGTTAATCACTGTCTGCTATTCTTCCTCAGTTACACTTGCTGCCTCGAATCCCATCACCATTTTCCCAATCATGCACAATTAACCACAAATAGTCAAACACCACCATTCGATCCACTTTTTACACAATTTGCGCACATTAGCTCCCAACACAATCAAACAGGAAATATAAATCCGACTTTCACAACAGAGATCAATTTCTGTTTTGGCCAATTTAAGTTTTGCTCTTATAAATGCTCAATCTGTAGAAAAAAAAGTCTTAAGACTCAGGATTTTTATTGAATCCTACAATCCATATGCAATCTTTTCAACAGAAACATGGGCAAACGATTAAACATGATATGCTTCACTTTTTATATCAAACTGCACTTTCTGTAGACAGGACCGCGCTTATAATTGAGGAGGAGTATGTATTTTCTACATTAGATATATCATAGAACAAATTGTGTTTGCGATTCAACAGGAAACGTTCCATGGTGAAGCGTGCTTCGCTATAAAAAGCATTGCAATTGGATGTTTGTACATCCCTCTGGAATATGTTAATGATAACGAGGGCCATACAAATATACTCGATACAATATGAAATATCAAAAACGTAATATAAGCTTATTGCAGGAAAAAATAAAACGCCCTTAGGTAAACTGGGCAGAACTATCAGCCTCATTCACATATGACGAAATATTATCATACATTTTCCTTTATAACTTGACGCAAATATTAAATTGACCTACTAGAGGAAACAATATACTCAACGTTTTTCTCAACAATGACATCTGGCCATTATATACGCACTTTGAGAGATTAACCTTTGATATTGATCATAAGACAAAAATAGCAGAGCTCCCTCTTAACATTAAAATAAGACGTGATCCTAGATACACTTCTATAAACGCGAAAAAACGCGGACATTGAATCAATTAATCACTACATAATGTCATTAGATTTTAGTTCTTTCCTGCTAGCAACATTCCTACTTGAAGTTGTTAAAATATTTCATGTTACCCTTAATTTTATTCGAGATACTCTTATTGGGGAGCGATCCCCATGTATGAAATCACATTTGCCAATTTCGTTTCCGAACAGCCAAAAAAAAACCCCACGACCCATGTATAAGTCATATGTCCACGCTGCAACGCATTACAGATTAATGAGTTAGCCCAGAAAACTAACATAAATAAGACCACAGCAGCATAACATCGGGCAATCGAGTCCCCAGAAATGACAGCCCAGATCTGCCAGAAAGAAATAAATAACCATCAAAAGCAAGACCTCCAGATCATGTCTTATAACCAAGGAATATAAATAATAAATGACGACCAAATAGCAAATATGTTTAACAATTATTATTCAACCAACTGTTCTGGTGTGATTGAAGCGATCCCCTAGCCAATAGAAATGATGGCACTTGTATTAAAAGAGTAATTGTTTGACGAAGAAACTGTAACAAAAGCTTCCTACCTGATGTCAAATTTCACATCATATGGAACGGATAGAATTCCAACTTACAAATTGAGACACATAACATGTGCTCCAAAACTTTGGTCTAACCTTTTCTTGTTACAGCAGTCATATGATACTTATTAAGAAATATAGAAAACATCGGGTATCACCCCAATTTTCCAAATCGGTAATCGTTCCCATGCCTAAAATTATCGTGGTGTCCACTGAACATCGTTTTTGGCAAACATCTTAGAAAAAATATTTTTTCACCAAATGTTAGACCATCTGACAAGTGTGAATCTCATACCTCCCTCTCAACATGGCCTTTACTAAAATTTATGCCAGTCCTGTTATCCTTCTTCCTTGGAATTCGTCTCAAGAAATGAAAATGACGAAAAAACGGTAGAAACAACTTGCTTTGATCTAAAAAGCCAGGACGAAATTCCCCAAAATTGAGTGATCATGAAGTTTATGTGTCACGGGGTTCGCCATCCCCTCCTTTATCTTCTCAAATCCTATCTTCCAAATCGATTTCGAGTAGTACAACTTCGAAATATAGTATCAGAACCAGCTGCAATAAGCAGTGGTGTTTTGAAATTCATTATCCTAGGCCCCGTCTTATTTCTCATTTACATTTATGAGTTATCAAGTATATCAACGACTGCTTGAACATTTTTATATGCAGATGACTAAAAACACGATGCGAATTCCGACGAAATAAAAAAAAAATGTCTTTTGCAGGCCTCGACCAAACTAAGACATCTGCAACGTCCAATCTATTGATAAAAGGACAAATATTGTAATCTTCTTTTAGAGCAAACCAATACATACGGAAGATGCGATGGCCTCAGGCGATTAGTTTTAGTGCTCTTGTGGGGGCAAGGCTGTGGGATAGCCGGTATACACTGCGTAACGTCGAATGCTGGTGGTAAGTACGGTCTAAGGCAGGTCTGAACGGATTTGTCAAAGTCGTCACAATGCAAACATATGATAGAAGACTGTAAGTCTGTGAATAAGAGTAAGCATGTACTAAGAGCAATGAGGGAATAATTTCTAGGGAAAATCATTGTACACCAAGAGAAGTTGCAGTGTCTGGATAGAGAGCGTTCCTGTCAAAAAAAGCTATATAACCGATGGGGAGTAAAAAGCACGTTGCACCTGCAGGTAGAGGATTGGAAGCCGGAGTCGTTGTACGGGCGTGGTTTCTGCCACTTATGTGGAGGCACGAAGAGGAGAGCCTGTATATAACACTTTAGAGAGCTAATTCTGGTACTGCGGGAAGGGTCGGCGTTTGGAAGGAAGAAGCACCTGTAATTTTTACTCACTCACGAGCTTCACAACCTTATCCCCGGTTCACGCGTAAACAAGTTCCACCTTAGTCGAACAAACCCATTCAGTTTCCTGGGATCGTTACATAGTTCACCTTCAAACTGACAACGGCTCACTCCACCTCAGTTAAAATACATGATGGTTTGTGCAGTCTCAAACAATTCTTACTATAAAACAGTAACTCGTACAATTTATGTATATTTTATTGAATGTTTTGCAAGTAGTGTGCCTTATAAGTCAGTTTTTTTAATCGAATTAACTCTTCAATTCGCACACTATACACCATGCAATAAAACTAAATCGAAGCCTATAGTGACCGAAAAAAAAGGTTTTGGGTTAGGTTTTTTCCTGCCTCTCAGAGATTTAAAGGCACCGAATATTCGCCAAGAGCATTGCCATGTCCCCAACTGTGGTCACATTATATGAGATGAAACACCTATGTAACATTCACGTCGTAGGAAATAAGGAACAAATAATTTTACGTCAATCAATAAAATAATCCTAAAGATTATTAAAAATCGCGTCCAATGAACTTTGCGGTGTAAGGCTGCGCGCCTACGTAAAACTCTTCAAGCGCAAATGGCTGTTTGTTATCGGTGGCCACACGGACCATTTAGTTACAGCCATATCCAAACACGTAAAATATTTATTATGAACTTAATAGAAACAACATCCCTAGAAATAAACTGGTGGTAACCAAAAGGGTATTGCGCAATAATCACATAATAAAAAGCAAATACTAGTCACTACATTTCAATAGTATAGATTAAAAAGTGCGGACTACCGATGTCATACACAGTTTTATCGCTTAGTTGATAGATTCAATAGCCAGCAAGTGTGCTCGATCGGCGCATATCCGACATTTCTTGACGTCCTTCTGAACTCTGCAAAATTATCTTAGTGGGAAATCTACGTGGACTAAACCGGTAGTCTGAATTTGCCTCCTAATTGTAAGAGGGCACATTTAGTGAAAAGCACAAGTAAGTTTGCCACTAGAAAGGCGTTTGTTAATGCAGTCCTTAAACTTTTCCTTACCAGTTCACTTAATGTGTCTCCCGTTTCCGGCAGTGTTATGCATAGACCTTTCTCTTTCGCTGTTTGGAACTGTGACCTTTGTGACATGCTTCTTGATGATGTGAAGGAAAAACCTTCCTGGTTTACATTTTCCATTAAATATTGCTCTTATCTGGAGCAATTCCTCTTCTAGTATTTCAGGAGAGTAACTATGGCGGATGCTGAGTTTAATTTCTTGGACTTACTTATGTTTCAAGTTAAGTTGAACAACGCTATGACATTTCGCGTATTGTCCTGCCCACTTGTATCTTTGTAAACTTAAAGTATTAAACCTAGCATCTGCTCGTGTTTAGGAGGACGTCGAGGATATTTAGTTCTTCGTTCGCTTCTTTTTTCAATGGCAAGTTAAGCGCTGTGTGAGCAAAAATACACTTTACGACATGACCTGCTGACCATTTAACTGCAGAAAAATGCTAGTGAAGGCTATCTTCATTTCCTATGAAGCGGTCATGCAGACATTTGCGTGAAATTGTCTTAGTGGTTAGCTCAATTACATGCAACCTATTTGCTCATATTGTCGGCCTTGACAAAGAAACTGTTCATTCTGTGAACAGTACGTCACTAGTCCTCAGGCATATTAACTGTCATTTTTTGTTGTAGTTTTCTTCCCTTATATAGTCGCAAAGCTTTGTGTTGTTTTAAATAACGGGACGTGGGTTAAGAAGTGAGAATTAATCGTACGACTGCTTCACAACTTCGCCAATGTTTTATCCTTGAAAATATGGACTAATTCAAACATGACTTCCAAGTTTTTTGGTTACAAGCGATCCTGAAGTGGTTGGACGTTTTTTTGGCAAGCCAGTGTGCCACGGCGTGGTATGACGACTTCCTTATTTCCAAGATGGTATAGAGAGGCACACATTGCTTATGACACCATACATTCTTGGTATTGTTGTACCAAACAGACAGTCTCTTAACCTCCATATCACGTAAACGTACTTTATTGTGGAGTTATTTTTGTAAGTTTATCATTTTGGGTTTAGCAGCCTTGGTCCATTCCACTTTATCTGATTTGAGAAATGTTCTGCTATCAAATAATATTATTTCAAGTTATGCCGTATAATCTTCCAACTCAATCAACGCAATCCCAAAAATTCGTCGTGTTCATTAATCAGTTTGTTTTTTATTTCGGCGAAGATTCTCGACACACTCAAGATGGGGTCTTGGTTAGGGGGCCTTTCACATTTGGTGTCTTTCTCAGACATTGCATACAGCAGTTAACGAGAGTTGATTTCATGATATCAACTCATCTGTGCTATGGTATTTTTTGTCCTTAGTCTGACTGAAGAGGCTCGCAAATTAATTTGTACGATTTCGTTTATTTTGCTTCCTTAGAGACATTCAATATTAAAGACCAATCTGTATTACTTAAAGGAGCGTTTCGGAGGATGCTATGACGAATATGTATACAGGCATCGGTGTGGAGTATTTGAATGTACGGTATGCGAATTCACTGTTTGGACACTTTAAAAGTGTTCAGTCAACATAAATGCAGACGTCCTTTTTCTGGTTGTCTGTAGGTATTTCACTATATCTTATATCTTCGGATTCCAAAGATGGTCAACAACGACAGTTTTATGGCAAAGGTTCCGCTTGAGATGCTGAATCCGTCTCCTACTAATTCTTGATTTTTTTCAATTGTTCGTAGCGCGGATGAGGTGAATTTGCATATCTCACAAATGCCTTCATAGATATCGTCAAAGAAGTAAAGTACAAATCATATATCAATGAGCTGAAGTTCAGAAGTCAATACGTGGATAGAGTATTTTAAATGAAATAACAAAATCGCTTTTTGTAAAAGTGTCATACAGCGTCGTCAAAAACACACAAACAGGAGCAGCGCACAAAAATCAAGCGCTTACTGTGCAGGTGACGTACAAACCTAAACCCGCTGACAGTGAAAACACTTTCTTCGATCTCTCTGCGAATCGCCGCCAAAGTCCTGCATAATAGGACACCAGCATCCAGCAAACGAGAGAAAATCCAACTGTTTGATAGCCCTAACCCACATACCCAATCTATTCACCCCCCCCCCCCCGCGGACTTACCGTTATATACGCGCTACAGTTAACTGACAATTTTACACCCCATATCATGCAGTGGCCCGGTGTTGCATGACCGAACAATATTGTTTGCCAATACGACTTTAAGGCTTACAGCAAAAGCGCGATTGGCTCTCCCTGAAAGTATTCAAGCACTTTCAGCAAAGGCAAACCGAATCAAATATATACTCTTCCCTGACTCCATATATGCATGGTCAACATTTGTTCTAAAGAATCCATGACCAGCAGTACGTAGGTTGCTTTATATAGTCTCATGCTGATGACAGTGCATGCATAATGCATATGTTTTTGCTTAACAACATTTGCTGGTTATCGAATGTTTTTAAACGCTTATAAGCGGCAATGCAACCACAGGTAAGACATGTTATTCTTTAGTGGAGATAACAAACTTGATCATACAAGCATGTAACATATGCTTGAATGAATATTTCGCAAAAAAGTCTACTTAATGATTATACTGCCACAACTTAAGTTAACATAATCAGTATAACCTATTCATATGTCTGAAGAATGAGCATATAATAAGAGCTAAATGGATAAAGTTAATAATTTGGTGCCCATTTCGTGTCAGCTATAGTATATTTGCTACATTAGATAACATAACATCGAATACAGGTTTACTGAATCAAAAAGCCTGGACACGGCTGCTGTTTCGTAATGAAGTTAAGGACAGTCATTCATTGAAGAAAAAAACAAGTATTACGGTGGGATTTCGCACGTTATTACGAATAAGTAATGACGAAAATAAGGTGTGTTTCTTCATATGCAATTTTGTTTATTTTCGAGACGTACGCTATCACAAAGGATAGCGTTAAAGATGCCCTGTATTGCATTCTACAAAGCTGTCTGGCAGGCAATTACAATGAAATCACTTGAAATTGTTTCGTGCATTTAACAGTCGGATGTTTGACAGGGTTAATTAATTAAGAGATAACTGTCTACAATCTCAACCTCAACCATGGGAGTCAGGGTAAGTGCTGATAGTTTGAAGGAAAACACCCAAAACGAGTAACATTTACATGCCAAAGCCATTATATAGAATATATTGCAGTCACCTTTACAGTTGAATCGTACTTGATTGGGAAATAATCCCACCAGGCACACCGATGCACATGACATCTGCCCAATAATTCTATCTAACCTTTTATCGCTTCTGCAGTCAAATGGTACATTTCCAGAAAAATGGAGAAACCCGTATGTCACCCCAATTTTCAAAAAACGGAATTCGCCTATTGCCCACAATTATCATGGTGTTCACCGACCATGGTTTAAGCAAGAATTCTAGAAAAAAAATGTATAACCAAATGTAAGACTATCTGACGAGCGTAAATCACAAGCCTCGCTCACAACATGCCTTTTTACCACAAAAACTCATGCCAGTCCTTCCATCTTACTTCCCCGGAATTCGTCTCCAGAAATAGTGATGACGGGAACACGGTTGCTACAATTGACTTTGATCGAAAAAAAGATTTTGGTAAAGTTCCCCATAGATGAATTATCGTAAAACGATTGAGCTACGGTATTCGGCTCCCCTTTCTCGATTTTTTTTTCAAATCATTTTTTTTAAACCGATCTTACGTTGTACAATTTCAAATTATAGTATTATGGTAGTGGTGTGTTGGAAGGCGCTATCCAAGGCCCCCTCTTTGATAAGCGGCATTTATAGAAAAATTGAGTTCGAGCTTCAAATACTAAATGAATGGAGTGTTCGATGACAAATGCAATTTTCATTCACAAAATGTCATCTCATAATTTTGGACCATTACAATTTCCCTCCATAATGTTGAGTTGTCTATAAATAAATGAGTTTTCATCTTTAAAATATTAAGGTCTTAGCTATTCTAATGTTGAAGATTAATACTGGTAGTGTGCTCTCTTCTTACTGTATTCATCAAGTTAACTTTATAAGGTACTTGCACTATCTCACTATCAGTTAAATATATAACACACTGCACAAGTAATAATATCAGTATAACGAACTTGTAGTAGACGCAATAGTTCTAGCAGTAACAATGTGAAGCTAGGTAAAACAAAACTTTCCTGCCATATGAGACAAATTCACCTCAGCTGATTTACTTAAATTCCCACTTATTATGCTAAATTGATGTAAAATAGGATGGTCCTCATATTTTTGAACCACTCTTGCTGATTTGAGAAGTTGCTGAGCTTCGATGACTAGTGGTCTGCTGGAGAATCTTACTTTTAACAAGACAGACGACCCTCCGCAACGTCTGAGCTTAAACTGGATATTTTCGGCGTTTCAAAAATCCAAAATTTGAGCGCGCATGGGTAGCAGATATAAGACTATCATCAAATACACGTTCTGTAACCTTACTGTTACTAAAATTCCAAAATGTATACATGCATGTTCAGTCTTAAGCAAGTATGATTACTGGAACCAGCACTTTAGCCTGGGCACAGCAATTCTAAAAGAAGTATCCTGACAAGTGGAACACGATTCTTTGATACCACCTAAATGCATGACAGATCTAGAGCTCTTGTTGCATTAAGCTTTTCCAAACCTTGAGTTGACTTACATCTCCTAATAGGTCTATAACTGCACACTAAACTTATATGTTTAACATGTATTCAAAGGCCGCATGGTAGTCTACAACGTACGGGTCTTAGCAAGTACGCTAACAAGAATAAGCCCCCAAGAATAACACTCAACAATGTACACTAAAGATCAAGGGAGCATGGTCACAGACCAAACTCCAACCAGCTTAACTACTTTCCTTGAGATAAGATTGCGGAAACCAAGTCAAGCAAAGATTGTTCAGGCCCCCAAGCGTGAACTTACACGAAATAGTTAAACGCAGACTCACATTTCTACTGAGAGCAAATAGCTTTATGCCCTAGCTCTAGTTCTCCTGGTATAGACGCGTTCCTACAGCTTTTTAGTCTGAACAGTTCAATAAATGAAGTTGAAAGTGCGCAAACCAAGGCGCATGCCTCTTTGCTAAGGAAAAGCAGCTCTATTTTTATACAACTGCTAATCACTTCTACCTCATACATACAGGGAAGTGCACACTGGGTGCGTCTTCTTGAATATAAGAAACAAAGTCAGTACGTTTATTATACTATCTACTGGCCTCAGTAAGTATACTTTCAAGAATTAGCGCTAATATCATATGCAAGCACTTAAAGCAACAGCGTCTTATAACATACAGCTCGAGGGATTGAGCTGAGAGTGCGCAAACCAATACTATGTTCAGGCCCCCAATTATTTACTACCCCGAAGCAGTTAAACGCAGATTCACTTTCCACATTCAGATAAAGGTTATAGGAACCTTATTAAAGGCTCAGTCAGCGTCAACGCTAACAAGTGGTGGCACCAGTGCCAGCACGAGTAATACTTCATTTCTTGTTAGGTGTAAAGGGACATGAACAATGCGCTTTCTTGAAACAGTGTGAATATAACTCAGATGCATCCTAGCAGTAACACTTGAAAAATCAGTAGTGGTTGTTTAAGAAAACGATGCCTGGCTTCTTAGAATCAAGCTAGATGCCTATTATAGGTGAGTAAGAGAAGACAGTGCAGTTGTACCGACGCAAAGTCTTCTATCACTATGCACTAAGTTTACGTGGTGTAAGTGGCTGCGGCCTACGCCCTCTCTCTGAGCGGCAATATCGATTGTCTTGTCGCCGCTTGAATCCAGTTAAGAGGGTTGGAGTGGGTTAGGAAGCGGCGCACCTGCTTTCACTATACTGAACCACAATCACCGTGTCTACTTTTGATTAAATGGTGGAGATCTGCGCTTATGATGGTCGAACTAACACAAAACTGTAGACGTAATCTCACATGTTGAACAAATCGCACCAAACGAAAATTGGCTATGTGAATTACTTAGTAAAAAAATCACATCGATTACCCTCAAGGCTAAACTTTAAAAAAATGTACGGTTAAACTATTGTAGACTACTGCTCAATAGGTTTCGGTACCATATAATTAGATGACAGAGATAAACTAGGAAGACTCCAAGGAAGGTTTACCAAATTTCCATGAAAATGCGATAATGCCCAAGACTGCTTTACACTTACATGCAACATATAAGGCCATAAACCCCGATGGCAAAGACGACTTCAAAATTCGTTAACTTTGCTATTTAAAGTGGCACATAATAATTTCATTCTTATTAATAATACGTTTCTAAACCAACACGGTTCCCAGCCAAATAGAAACAACCAGCATAAAATTTATAACAAAAAGTTTGGACGGCCAGTGTTTTTCTGGGTTACGATTTTCCATGAGGCGAACACTAAGACGGCTACTATTAAAATGCTAGCAAAAATTGTTCTATTTATGTCTACTCACTATGTTCGATTCCCAACCTATATCATAATATCATCCGAAGAGTATTTGACGTGCATACGTTTACTTTCAACAAATTCTCATCAGGCCATTACATCTATATGGGAGGGGGGTAAAGCGTAAAAGGTAAAATTGTAGGCAAATTACGTTCAAAGTTACAGGCAAATTAGTCCGGGGGGATAAAGTAGGGGTTGGGGTAGAAACAGGCGGCTTATTAAGCGGTAAGGTTCGAGAGAAGGGGGGTGTTGGAAGAGGAGAGGAGGCTTGGGAAATGCCGGTAGCTAGGTGGCCGGTGGCCATGCTAAGTATGGAGCTTGCAGCAGGTTATTCTGCGCGCACAAAGTGGCTTCCTCAACCGCATAGCAGTTGCTTCTGCTGTTCCCAATAGTCGCTGGCCCAATGACTTAGGGTAGCTTAAGGGGACCTTGGAGATCACCATGAAGGCTTCGTTGGGGTACACCTGATGTCCGGAATCCACCATATGCGCTAGGATAGAGCTGTGAATGGTTCTGTTTGTATTGAAATCACCCTTCCTTAGCCATTGTAGGAGGTGTTCCTTTATTATTTTGCAAAAGCGCCGACTCGTGCGACCAATATAACTTGCTCCGCAGGAGCAAGCAAAGGAGTAGACACACATGGAGGTTGTCTAAGTCCGTAACCTTTCCTTACCCGCCCCATGGAAGACGTGGTTAGTTGAGAATAGTATTCGAACTCTCGCTGTTGGGAAAGTTCGTGACACGGTATCCTCAAGGCGTCTTTTCAGGAGTTCACCTATCGCATCTCCTCGAAAGGGCACTTTGAGAAGTAATGCTTTCTTCTCCACAGTGAGTGTGTCCCGAATATAAGATAATCGCAGGAGACTTAAACCGTCCAGAAATAAACTGGACAGAACTATCAGCCCCATCCAGACTTGATGAATTATTACCATCAATTGTGTTTCATAACTGGATGCAAATAATAAGCAAACCAACCAGGGGAAACAATATACTCGATGTTATTCTCACCAATGATATCTGGCCCTTATATCGTCACTACGACAGCTTAACCTTTGATAGTGATCATAAGACAATAATAGCAGTGCTCCCTCTTAGCATTAAAATAAGACCTGATCCTAGTTACACTTCTATAAACCCCAAAAATATTGACATTGAGTCTATGAATAACTCCATTAGGTCATTGGATTGGAGCTCTTTCCTGCTAACAGCCTCCCCTCTAGAAGCTGTAAACATATTATATGCCACGCTTAATTTAATTCGAAAAACCCTAATTGACGAGAGATCCCCATGTAAGAAATCACTTATCCCAAACTCCCTTTCCAAACGGATAAAAATACTTAAAAACAAATCCACGACCCATGTATTAGTTATCTATCTACGCTAAGACGCATTACAGAGATTCACGAGTTAGCCCAGAACATTGAAACAAATAAGACGATAGCAGCAGAACTTCGGGCAATCGAGTCTTCAGAAGGGACAGCCCAAATCTTCAGGAAACAAATAAATTATCATCAAAAACAAGGCCCCCAAATCATGCTTGATGACCAAGGAATGGTAATAACAAATGACAACCAAAATAGCAAATCTTTTCAACGAGTATTTCTCAACCAACTATTCAGTCGAGGAAGAACCAATCCCCCAACCAACAGAAATGACGGCACTAGCATTAAAAGAGATATTGTTTAACGAAGAAACTGTAGAGAAAGCTATCCGCCAACTGTCCAATTCCACATCATATGGAACGGATAGAATACCTCCTTGCATACTGAGACATATGACATATGCCCCCCTACTTCTGTCTAACCTTTTCTCGTTACTGCAGTCAAATGGTACTTATCCAGAAATCTGGAAAAAATCTTGTATCACCCCAATTTACAAAAACGGAAATCGGTCCAATGCCCAAAATTATCGTGGTGTTCACCGCTCATCAGTTTTAGCAAAAATCTTAGAAAAAATAATTTATAACCAAATGTTAGACCATCTGACGAATGTAAATCTCATACTTCCCTCTCAACATGCCTTTTTACCTAAAAAGTCATGTCAGTCCTGCCATCTCACTTTCTTGGAATTCGTCTCCAGAAATCGAGATGATGGAAACACGGTAGCTACAATTTACTTTGATCTAAAAAAAGCCTTTGACAAAGTTCCACATAAAAGACTGATCGTGAAGCTAGTGAGTCACGGGATTCGGCCCCCCTTCCTTGATTTCCTCAAATCCTATCTTCACAACCGATTTCAAGTAGTACAACTTCGAAATATAGTATCAGAACCAACTCATATAAGCAGTGGTGTTTTTCAAGGCACTATCCTAGGTCCACTCTTATTTCTCATTTACATTCATGAGTTATCCACGATATCGACATCTGGTAAAACATTTTTTATAAGCAGATGACTTAAAACTCGCATATGCCTATAACAAAAATTCGATAAGTAGTGTGCATAGAACAATTGAATTAGACCTTCAAAAACTAAACGACTGGAGTGTTCAGTGGCAAATGCCGTTTTCACCAACAAAATGTCATCTCATGATTTTTGGACCACTAAAACTTCCCCCCATAATGTTTAGTGGTCAAGAAATGAAAGAGCTTACATCTTTAAAATATTTAGGTCTTAGCTATTCTAATACTCTTGACTTATCCCCACATGTTAAACAAATCGCACCAAAAGCCAATCGACTATGTGGCTTCATAAGTAACAATTTCACATTAATTACACTTAAAACTAAACTTTACAAAATGTACGTTTTACCTATTCTAGATTACTGCTCAATATTTTTCGGTACCATGTCATCAGATGACAGACAGAAACTAGAAAAAATCCAGCGAAGGTTTACCAGAGTTCTGTGTAAACGCGATGACGCCCGAGACTCCTATTCAGTAATGTACAATAGATATGGCCTTAAACCCCTCTGGCAAAGGCGACTCCAAAATGGTTTAACTTTCCTATTTAAAGAAACACATAATCAGAACATCCTTAGCAATAATATGTTAACAAATCAGAACGGTTCCCGTTCCACTAGAAACAACCAGCATACAATTCATAACGCTTAATCTATGACGGCCCAGCGATCAAATTTCTACACCATAAGATATGCGATCATATGGAATGCCCTACCCAACGATATTCGCAAAAGCCACGGTTTAGCCGAATTTAGAAGAAAGACCAAACAGTTCTTCTCAAATGACATGACGCATATATTTCTAAACAAAATAGGACACTTTGCTTACCATTCCTTTGACGTCCAATTCGGACCAAAAGGGATCTAACGGTCCAGGAGAGTTCCCGAACATTTTGGAGAAAACTGGCAAATGCTGGAAGCTTTCCAGTCGACGGTTTCCAACGCTGATAAAATCAAAGCTTAAGCAAAATTGTGCCTTGCCTCCTTTTCCAATCCTTTAATAAAAATAAAAAACAAAAACTAAGAACAATTTATCTATTCCAATATTCCTCTACTAATAAAAAAATAATTATGAAAGAAAATAATTTTCTCTTCAACTATACTAAAATAGATATTGTTTCAATTTATATTGTATCAGAAGTATAAATACTCATGATGTAAATCTCAATCTCACTAAGATATTCGACAAACGAAAGGCCGAATGTCTTCTGCCGATACACTTGAATGACGATGGTGCTTAGCAGCTGCCTCGACCCACCTCACACATCTGCAACGTCCCATCTAATTAGCAAACTTGTGCCACTGGACACCGATTGTAATCTCCGTATCGAGCAGACCCATGCATATGGTAGACGCCATATCCTCAGCTGATTTTTTCACCTTCAAACTGACCGCGGCTAAGTATACCTCATTTAAAGGACATAACAGTTTTTTCCAGAACCCAAGTATTCTTACTATAAAACCGTAACACCTACAATGTATAGATATTTTATTTCATGTTTTTCTAGATTTGCTTCCTAGAAGTCAGGTTTTTTTCACTTAAAAGAAACTCCTTATTTCACACACTATTGACCTAGCAAAAGACCAAAACAAATACAATGGTCACTGCGAAAGAAGGGGTTTGGGTTAGGTATTTTCCTGCCTTCCGGGATTTTTGACGGCGCCAAAGATGCGCTTTACAAATAAACCTTATTATTATTATTTAATAGCCATATTCTTGTTAATTAATTGCTCAGGATATCCGTTCTCACGGAAAAAGTCCTGGATTTTCTTGAGTTGCTCTTCAAAAGTGTTTTCAGAGCACATTTTCCTAGCTCTTTGCTTTAAGCAGCACACAAGATTTTGCTTCTGTTGGAGAGGTACGAAACTGTTAAAGTTCGCATATTGTGCAGACCAGGTGCACTTTCTATGCACGCTCCTTCGGACGCAACCGTCAGGTCTACGACTAACACCATTCTTGCTTGTGCATTATAATGTTTTTACTCCTCGTTCCACTTCGAATTCTAAATACCCGAATTGCAGTTATTTAATTAATTCAAATCAAGAATACCCTAGGTTTGTTCCGGTGGTCATCTGCCTTATGAAGACAGTCTGACCGAACTTGATCTTTTCCCTCTCAATTATAGGCAACTCCGCGGGGACCTCATACAAACCTACCAAATTGTTAGAGGCCAAGACTGCGCCCTAGAATTTGATGATTTTTTTTCGAATTGGCTCGGACTGACCATCAGCGAGGTCACCCTTTTAAACTGCAGAGAAAACCGGCCCGTATCGACGTTCGCCGAAATGCCTTCTCGCAGAGGGTCATTGGAGCGTGAAACGGACTCCCGGAAGATGTGATTCTTTCAGATACTGTTGACATTTTTAAACAAAAACTTGATTCTTATTTGCTGAGAAACTGTGGGAGATATAATGAACAAAGTGTCAGTAGCAGCACCTTGCAACGGGCTCACACTTATTGCTAATGTTAAGCCTACATTTGTACATTTGTATTATGTACTTTTGTCACGGTGGACCTATTATGCGATGTTGGTTATGAATAGGGAGCTCAAGGGCGAAAGCCTTCTTCCCTTAATAAAGTGACTTAAAGTGACTAACAGTAGAACATTGTGCATGTCATTTATAAAGAAAAATATTTTTTTGCAATGCTTTGTTCGCCTTCATAATCACCAAATAAGAGGAAAACATGACTTCCACTTTCTGATTTCTTTTCTTTTTATGAACCACTGAGGCCGCAAAATGATTTCACACGCTTTTAAAGCAAGGTATATTGGCGACCTTATATGCTTGTGAAAATCGTGAATACACGTCGACACTTGCTTTAGAACCTACTGTTGCATTATGTGGTCCTTTTGAAAACCTGCTGCTGCCTTAAATCATGAGTCACAGTTTTGTGCAATGTAAGCAAAAACAAGCAGCTGAGATCGTTGCTTTATCAGAAATTGTTTTTTCCTCATTTGTATTGGTCCTTCTCGATGTCTGCCAAGTCCCTCATTAATAAGACTGTGAGGCTATGGTTTTGCAATAGAACGCTTCCATTGTTTGGCCCGCAATTTGGTTTACTTACTGCTTTTTAAGTCGATATTACATTTGGATCGTCATGCTAGGTATGAAGTTGTGGCAGACATTGCATTTCTGTCGCATAATTTTTATTCTGATTTTCATCTAAGTCAGCAGAAATTCCCATGATTGTAAATTTACCATATAATATTACCTTGCTCAATGTTATGCGGCAGTCCAAGATGTGGTAGCGACGGGAAAATGTGGGCGACGCTGGAAGCACCATCAAACACCGGAAAGTTACCATAACCGAAAGACGGAAGCAATGCCGAACAGCTAGCCCTGGCATGTATGTCTACCGAAAGGATATATGTTCATTTTAAAATTGTCATATATTAAAAGACAAGTTGAATCGGAAATACTCAAGCATACCTGCACGCTAGAATTTGAACAAGCGTGTTGAAAGCTATATTTAGCATGGTGTGCTACAGTAAATGAATTCCGAATTTTGTTGGACTGTTTAATCACATTCGCGAATTGAGTATGTTAAACGTATGAACAAGCATAATATTTGTTTAACAGATTCAACGAATTTTTTAATGTTATATTATAAGCAATTACATCGTTAATAATTTAGTGGGCGTTAATGCATCTATAGTGGGTAAAGAATGCAACTTTATTCATTGGAAAGTTGCTTCAGAACACGCTTTAACTGAATACTCAGAGAGAAAATGAAATGGTTTACATGTAGCTTCATTTTACAGAATGCAATTTGGAATCTCTGATCACCTTGGCAAGGGTAGATTTTATCAAATCATAACCATAACTCTAAATAATGTGTGAATGGCAGAGACCACCATTTCGCAACGGACCACATTAACCAAAATGTTTACCTTCCTTCAAAGTTGACGATAAATATGAAAAGTTGATGGAGATGGCGTACAATAAACTAACGCGCTTGGAAGTTAACGAGCACTCATAAAACACGTTATCGCATCAACATAAAGTCCGCTTTACGATAAAGGCGTTCAGATAAATAACGCACGGTTTGATTGACTTTACAAAAGATAAAAGGTCGTGAAAATGTCTTCTTAACATTTACTTGCAAATATTTAAGCTGCCTTTAATTCTCAAACGCGACAAAGGATACCATAGACAAATTGAAGAAATATTTTTATTCAATCGTTAAAGTTATATATATATATATATATATATTAACATGACGAAAGATACGAGGTCCAGATAAATTATCCCGCTTCCCATCCCACATAGAAGATGAAGAAGAAAAGGCGCCTTCATGGACCACACTGTATTGGTGCTGACGTTTCGGAAACACGCTTGTTTTCATCATCAGAGTGATAAGCAGATTGTTCCTGCTTGCCTTGATTTGGTTTGTCTTGTTGACTGTCTCGTATGATAGGGGTGTGTTACGTGCGCACCCTGGTCGTCCTGCTGGTCGTTGATTGGGTTTGGCCCAATGCGCCGACTCTGGTCATTCTGTTGGTCCTGGATTGGCCTCTGCCTCTCCGTGGGCGACTGCAGACGACCTCGTGTGACCTCCGTCACTCGCTCGACTGTTGTAGTCCCCGGTGGATCTGTCTACACATTGCGCGTGCGCAAGGGGCGACTGCAACCGGAGTGGTGGCGGCCTCGCGTGTCTCCCATCGGCTGCACGGCTGTTCTAGTCATCAGTGGATCTGTCCGCTCAGCGTGCGCACTCAGCGGGCGTCTGCCATCGGTCTGCTGACAGTCACGTGCGTCCCCCATCCCTTGCACGACTGATGTGATCACCACTGCGTCTGCATGCCACTCATGTGCGTCAGGGTGGCTGCTGCGAGATCTCCCCTCATAGTCTGGTGGATAGTTTCTTTGTGGCCTGCCGTGATAAGCCTGTTCGCTCGTTCGGGCTCGCCGGTGGGTTGATGATTCATGCCGATCGTGCGAACTGCGGTTAACTCTTGCCATCTGCTGCAGTCGTGGCTGCCATTAATGAAGCTGTAAATCGATCATTGGCGTGGTGAGCCTCGGCTGGATCGATTAAAGTCTGGTACGCAGGGCCTGATAGGCCGGATTAAAGTCAATATTTTTATTGATTGTGTCTACGGAGAACCAACTTTCGAGCACCAGTCTGGCCATTTTGTCGTTGGATCGGCCGATGACTTCGGCGTTTTCGAAAGCAAATTTGTGCTTCTCCCGTTTCATGTGGCCATATACCAGTGACTCGTGCTCGAAAGTTGATCCTCCGTAGACACAATCAATAGAAATATTGACTTAAATCCGGCCTATCAGGCCCTGCGTACCAGACTTTAATCGATCCAGCCGAGGCATACCACGCCAATGAGCGATTTACAGCTTCATCAATGGCAGCCACGACTGCAGCAGGGGGCAAGAGTTAACCGCAGGTCGCACAATCGGCATGAATCATCAACCCACCGGCGAGCCCAAACGAGCGAACGGGCTTATCACGGCAGGCCACAACTAAACTTTCAACCAGACTATGAGGGGAGATTGCGCAGCAGCCACCCTGACGCACATGAGTGGCATGCAGACCCAGTGGTGATCACATCAGTCGTGCAAGGGATGGGGGACGCACGTGACTGTCAGCAGACCGATGGCAGACGCCCGCTGAGCGCGAACGATGGGAGGACAGATCCACCGATGACTAGAACAGCCGTGCAGCCGATGGGAGACACGCGAGGCCGCCACCGCTCCGGTTGCAGTCGCCCCTCGCGCGCGCGCAATGTGCAAACAGATCCAACGGGGACTACAACAGCCGAGCGAGTGACGGGGCTCACACGAGGTCGTCTGCAGTCGCCCACGGAGAGGCAGAGGCCAATCCAGGACCAACAGAATGACCAGGGTCGTGCATTGGGCCAAACCCAATCAACGACCAGCAGGACGACCAGGGTGCGCACGTAACAAACCCCTATCATACGAGACAGTCAGCAAGACAAACCAAATCAAGGCAAGCGGGAACAATCTGCTTATCTCTCTGATGATGGAAAAAAACGTGTTTTCGAAACGTCAGCACCAATACAGTGTGGTCCATGAAAGCGCCTTTTCTTCTTCATCTTCTTTGGGGGATGGGGAGCGGGATAATATATATATATATATATATCATTTCAATGTAGGTCACTAATGATGGAAACGATCAGAAATGTGTACAAAATATGTTAACACCCTTTTGAGTCATGGCAGTGTTCCCAAGGAAGCGAATCATTCCGCGAAATAAAAGCACTGCAATAGGGTTTAAAAATGTAACCGCTGTTTAGGTGAAATCTTGAACAGTTCTGCATAGGCATATATATTCTACTACGTTTACTTGTTTGAGGTTCTTTTTGGAAATGTTTTATCATGAACGGTTTCCATGGGTGCACATTCACTGAAAACGTTGCTTTTCATTTTTTTTGAATCAATGTTAATATTATTCAAAGAAGCTTTATCAAGAAAACTATCAATAAACAAATTTAAGCGAATTTTAACCTTTAGAGCGTGACAGTCAATGTTACTAGGACATTTTCACCGGTAGTTTTTTATGAATGTAAGACACTGATAATATTAATTTTGCATAAAATGAAGCGACCTGATTTCCTTATATGTAGAAAATAGCCTGATTTGGAACATTTCTTATATATGTGGCTAATTGTTTTAGGTTCCCAAAGTCTCGCTTTGCGGTAAATGTCAACGACGATGAATAAAAATAAATTAACAAACTTAGGCTTAAATGTTCAACGTAAATTACGTGGCTTTCTTTGATGGGCGATATTAATTTGGTTTGTACTGATTGATTGCACTTTAAACAAGTAAAACCTTTACGAGAACGTCAATCAAGTATACATTTAACAAATATGTGTGTAGCTTAGTATATTAAAATAGCAAGGTATACATGCAATGGACGCTTCTGTTTACCATATTGATCATTAAAAAACATTTCTGCTGATAATCAGAACAACCTCGTTTTTCATCGACCTTAAACAATTAGAGGCACATGGTTTTTTCCATGAAAATTTTGTCAGATATGTCAATATTCCTGCCTGCTGTTCATTGCTTTACAAGTGAAAGTGTGTCGATCCGTTAAGTGAAATAAATTCTGAAAGGTACCACTTATCAATACATAAAACGTTAGGCGAATCGTTGGCGCAATTTCAAACATCTCCATTTTAGCTCATCCATCGTGTATTTTTAACGTTTAAAGTTTGGTATCCATGCTTTTTACTGGGTTTCTTTCCCTATTGTGGAGGAATGTTGCTTTCGCCCAAATGCGTTCTGACGGCCACGCAATGCATTACCGACCTCCTTCAATGCAGGATTGTCCCATATGGAGAGTTTTTCTCATAGAATGATATCACAGCATAATATACTGCTGTAACTGTCGCAGGCCATAGCCGCTGGAGTCACCAGCGTTCAACCTACAACGTGCGAGTTAAAGGAGTAATTGCTCATCGCTCCTTCGCAGACCAAGTTTCAGGTGCCGGGTTTGACATCGCCCTTCTACAGCTGAACCGAGCAATCAATCGATGTACGTCTGCACATGCGGTTTGCGTAAAAAATTCTTTGAAATGTGTATTTTTGCATTTGTTTCCCCTTACTCTGATCGAGGTGCTAAAATACGCCACACGTAGAAAGTTAACAAAAGAGATATATGGTTTTTGCAGCACATGATATATTTTGCGTTATTTATGACCAGTAGCAAACGTTTAGCTTGACAGTTTGCTCAGAAAAACTAACAGACAGGCTGAAATTTCAAACAATCATCGTATGCATCATAACACAAAACTTTATTTGTAGCAGGTGTGTTATGTCTGTGACTAATTGGTGTCAGCTTTGTATGTCACATTCTGCTGTACGAGCATCGAAGTATTGCACTGCGAGTTTTGTAGTTTGCACACATATCACGCCGTTTGGTTACGACTCAATCGCTTTCACAGTTTCTGTTATCATCAAAAGCGTGCAGAGAACGAGAAAACAAAAACCAGTTTCCAACCTCCTGGTCTTGATACATGCTTGTTTCATTTATTGGCGTAATTTGGAGTATGGAATGCGGAAAATGTTAGATAGTGTGTTATTTCTATAAAATGCTATTTTCTGGCTTTGAATCTTTGAATCTTGCGTCCAACCGAAAAGAAAGGCACCAGCATTATAAGATGTTAAGTAAGCGAAAATTCACGAAAATATCAATTGAAAGAATAATAACATAAATCTTAGTAGCCTTTGTCGTAATTTATTGGCATACATGTTACAAGGGTCTTTTTATATTGCACATGTACTGACACTAAGAATTCAAGTAAATTATCCACATTGTGGAGTTCCCCACAAAATTCGCATTCAAATAGAAATGAAATTGTTCGACGCATCTCGCAGCCCTCGAAAACGAGGAAATTTAAAGCTTTCGATCATCCACATAGTGAAACAATGGACAGTTTAGAACTGTTAATGAAATATCCTACATGCTTAGCGAGAAAAACTTCAAGAACAGAGACCCTAATACGGCGTTTTGATGGAAATCAGTCAGCATTGCGCAAACAGTAGGGGATAAGGGCCAGTGGGTCTTGTTGTAGTTGATTTGATAGACACGATGTGATAAAGTTCGCAAGAAGACTTCTTAATCGCACAGAGTGTACTTAAGCGAGATTTTTTTGTTAGCTCATTTTTATTTTAATCAGGAAATATAAATACTATCTATTTATTTAACTTAAAAAGAGGATTACGCATGATTACTAAGTAAACATTGCATTTTCTCATCACAAACCATCCTTGTTGATGTGTAAGGACAAATAAAATTTAGATATTACTGCCAAATCTGACTTATTTTTATTAAAAATTGCGATTTTAATGCGCGCTGTCATACGGTTTTTACTGCGATAATGTTCATGCTTTATTTTTTTATTTAATTTAAGCATTGGTAACAGAATTCGCCTCCCTTCCAGAGCGTGGGTCTTCACTACCTGCTGGGAATTTATGCAAAGGCGTTGGCTGGGGACTGATTCCAAATCCACCGCATGAGCCTTCTCCAGGAAATCCAGACACACTGAGGGAGGTTGGACTTCAAATTGTGCCAAAGCCTCAGTGTAAATTACATTTTCCAGATGTCGACGAAAATGAGACATGTTGTACGGACAAATCGAAAGAGGTAGGAATTGATAAAAAAAATATGTTCTTTGCAAATGTTAGACCAGAATACTGTCTTTTTTTTCCTTGTTTTCTTACGGAAAACTCCTGCTAATTTTTCAGGCCTTCTGCGACGGAAACAGTGGTGGGGGTCTGCACTGTTTGACTCCTGACGGATCAAAATGGGTCGTCTTGGGCGTATTTTCTGCTGGATCAGAAAATTGCAGCGGCGGATTTGATGTTTTTTCATTGACAGCGACCAAAATCTCCTGGATTAATGAAGTAATGAAGACAAACCCCTAAATAAATTTAATAAGTGATAGGCATGGAATGCGTGAAAATTCCGTATTAGGAGCTGCACGAAGAACATCAAGCCATTGATTGATTTAATTTAATGAAATTATTCATAAGCAATTCAACTTCTTGCTGCATTCGTTGAACCAAGTGCATCCCCATGCTTTTGTAAACATTGCGTACGCGAAAACTTGCAAATGCGTCAATATCCTCGGTTGCATTATTTTTTGTATTTTTAAGGCCCAAGTGGCCTTATCATTACAAACTTAGTGCTTTTTTGAAAATAAGATCATTAAATACTTCACATTAAATCGATTTGTTATAAAATAATAGTATGCGCATACAAACACTTTCATTGCTGGATGATTTCAGCGAGCCATACATTTACAAAAAAAAATGTACAAGAGTAAGACTGCCTCAAGTGGTAGGAACTTATAACGTGATGCAGTTTGACGAATTCCTGCTATTGACGGTTCGGGACACTTATTGTCATGCAAACAAATAATATAGCAGTGAGATAGGAAGCGGTCACCTAGGACAAGAGGTACAGGCAATTAATGTCAAGGCAAAATCACCGAGATGCGACCCACCTTACTTCACAGCCTCCGGCAAGTTGGCCTCAATTGTGACCTCGAAGGTGACCATATGCTTGGAACCGCTTCAAATGTCATGAATACTATTTTCAAAATCTACAAATTGCGTGCTCGAAATGGTAACAAACTTAAACCACTGTATTTCCTCCAGATGTACATGTTAACTCAACTTGCTTTTGCAAATAAATGAAAGAAGATATCCTTATTTGGAATAGGAGACGGTTTTAGATAAATGCATATTTCAAAGGTAAAATGCGAAAATGGTCACATGTGAAGATACGGGGTGGTTAAATTATTATCGAGGAAATACTAGAGGCGTAAGGTCACTTTAATGGAAAATGATCGTATATATGTGAGAGAATAGGAAATATATTGATGCGAAACAGAAGACCTATACCAGCTTCAAGTCATATTACTGAGATCAATTTGATGTTTGCTAACTAGCATTAATCTTTTTTAAGAAATACCAGATACAGAAGGAGAAAAAAATTACGATTGGAAAACTCGCTGAACGTTTCCATCTTACTATGGTCATTCTGGTTCATTAGACCAACATTTGGAGAGCAGAATTATAATGAAGAGACAAAAAGCATACATTATTGTTTCAATTTTGATTTCTGAGAGGAAAAAAATTGCGCTAATAACCCACATATCTGCGCTTATTTGACACTTATTCAATCTGCGTGAGGAGATTATTCGCGTAAGTAGGACCGCAATCATCCATTGTTGATACTTCTTAGAGTGGACGTTTTTGTGAGATAATGAATTCAGGAAGATTTGCAGGATCAAAACGCATAACAGTTCATTCGGATGCAGAAAATTCATCTGCCATATGGCGTTGCAACTTGAGAAGGTACGCAAGTCTGCGTTAACTTCATTAACGATACTGCTGGTCGTGTGCTTACACAATGAGTAAATACACTTAAGATAATCATCAGAAATGAAATATTTAAAGTTATTCAGCACTGATAGCATGTCATTTATGTAAACCTTGGTCTGGTGAAAAAACCTGCTAGCCACCAGGAGGTTCTCATCGTTGGTGTCTTCAACGCCCCTGCAATTGAATGGAACAACCTGACAGTGGAGGCGGCGTTAACTTCCTTTAGCTCCAAATTAATGGATCTCACGCTTGACTTATCTCTAGTACAGAACAATAAGGGCATAACCAGATTTCGAGAAAACGAGCAGGCTTCTTGTTTGAAACTCATTTTCACGAAGAATGCATCCTACATAGATGAAGTGCATGCAAGGGCTCCTCTCGGTAAGAGTGACCATGTGAGGCTAATGTGGGATAACTCAATCAATATTCAACGTCTGAGGAAAACGGAGGACCAGCCAAACATATGAAAGGCAGATCTCAATGCAGTGAAGAATGCACTATCATCCGATAATTGGGACTGTTTACTCAAGGGGGATCCGGAGGAGGATTATTACTACTCAAGAGGGTTGCATTATATGTGCTTAAGCGCTTTTGTCCGGTCAAGGTTCACAAGACGACAAGTCATCATGCTTGGTTGGCAAGAGACCTTAAAAAGCAAGTGAAGAAAAACAATAGGAAATGGAAGTTATTCAGGAAAACTGGGTCGCCAGTACACTTGAAGGAATCCCGACGCCAAAGAAATGCAGTAAAAAAAATCAATTAGCCAGGCCAGAAAAAAACTATGAATCAAGAATCCTCCAGCAGGCCGAAGGAAAGCCCAAAATTATATTCCGCTATATTAACAGTAGATTAAAAACAAGGATCCTGTCGCAGTACTTACGAATGATGATGGCGGAGAAGTTGTTGAGAAGGACGAAAAAGCCGAGGTCTGTAGCCGGTTCTTTGCCTCGGTATTCACTACGGAAACCTAGCTTCGTCTTCATAATGCCAACAGTGCTGTTGCAAACGTCGGTGCAGCACATCATTCTCTACTATTTCCAACATCTGTAGTTAAGAGGGAGCTGAAGAGCCTAAAAAAAGCAAAGTCATCCGGTCTAGAAAATATACCAGCCAAGTTCTTGAACAAATTGGCAAGCGAACTCTCAGAGCCCCTAGCACATATTTTTCGTTCTTCATTTGAACTAGGAAAACTGCCATCTGAATGGAAAATGGCAAATATTTACCCGATATACAAGGGCGGAGCCCAAACGAAGGTAAACAATTACCGGCCCGTCAGCCTAATTTGCATTTGCTGTAAGGTGATGGAAAGGTTATAAAGAAGACGACAATGCAGTTATTGGATGAGAACAACCTACTGTCAGGGCTCCAACACGGTTTCAGAAAGAAACATTCTTGCCTTTCCAGCTTTCTTCTCCCCACTGGGCAGTGGAATCGCGCACTGGATGAAGATGGTAAGGTTGACGTCATCTATACGGACTTCAAGAAGGCATTCGACAGCGTCTCACATAAGCCTCTAATGTATAAATTGTCAGAAAGTGGCATAAGAGGAAACCTGCTGGCATGGATCACAGATTTTCTCACATGGCGATCGCAAACTGTGTGCATTGGTGACTCAAACTCAAACCCTACATCTGTGCTGAGTGGCGTCCCCCAAGGCTCTGTATTAGGGCCACTGCTCTTCCTAACCTATATCAACGACTGTGTCAACCACCTGAGTTGCAGCGCTATCATATTTGCCGACGACGTGAAACACTGTAGAGCCATCAGGTCTGACGCCGATAGGAAAGCGACTCATGAGAGTCTCAATCGACTTACCTGCTGTTCTGCCCGTTGGCTTTTAAACTTTAACATTAAAAAAGTGTTTGGTGTTAAGACTTCATACTAGAAGGACTGGTTAGGAGAACGACTCCTTCCAATAACTCCTCGATGGGCACCCGCATTCAAATATGAACGAACAAAAGGATCTTGGTGTTCTAATAAATTCCTCACTTAAACAATCTTCTCAGTGTGCAAAGGCAGCTAAACGAGTGACACATGTGCTGTTTGCTTTTAGGCGGGGATTCATCAAAATTGACAAGAAGCTCTTCAGGAAAACCTACGGAGCGTTTCTTCGGTCCCACTCGGAATATGCTGTCCAGGACTGGCGTCAGTGGTTCAAGAAGGATTACCTGCACCTGAAACGAGTGCAGGCGAGGGCTACGAAGATGGTTAAGAATCTTGGTCATCTGCCTCCCTATTATAGGCAACTCCGCGGGGACCTCATACAAACCAACGTAATTGTTAGAGGCCAAGACTGTGCCCTAGAATTTTTTGATTTCTTGGAATTGGCTCGGACTGACCATCTGCGAGGTCATCCTTAAACTACAGAGGTAACCGGCCCGTATCGACGTTCGACGAAGCACATTCTCTCAAAGGGTCCATGGAGCGTGGAACGGACATCCGGAAGATGTGGTCCTCTTTCATACTGTTGATATTTTTAAACAAAAACTTGATTCAATTTGCTGGGAATTTGTGGCAGATATAATGAACAAAGTTTCAATAGCAGCACCATGCAACTGGCTCACACGTATCGCTGATGTTCAGCCTACATTTGTACATTTGTACTATTGTTACGGTGGACCTATTATGCGATTTTGTTTATGCATAGGGAGCTCAAGGGCGAAAGTCTTCTTTCCTTAATAAAGTGGCTTGAAGGCTGAAGAGGTATTGGACTCAAATCGTGCCTTGAAAAACGCCACTGGTGATCGGCTGAGGCATATAGGAGCTTTTACATACTAAAACCTTGTGGGTGCGGACGATGGTAGGCATGATGCCTAGGGCATCAAATAATGCTTGTGCAGTTACTTGGTAAAAGCTTTACTAAGGTCATATTATATCACGATTTTTGAGTGATGTTCATCAGGAAGTAAAGTAACCAGGTTACAAAATGCCAAAGTGGCAGGTTTTGCATGATCTTACAAAAAAATATCCATGCTATGGGGCACTATATAATTTATTTTCTACATAAATGTCTACAATTTGATTAAACATGATTTTTAAGAGGTTTGGCTTGGACCGGGGTTTTATGAACAATTTTTTAGATCTTAACGTCCAAACGAGATCCTGACTTGTAATCGGGAAGAATGGTAGATGTCTTCCATTAACTAGGAAAGAAAGCGTTCAGAAAATAGGCTGAAAAAAGCTAAAAAAAAGCAATGGAGCGAAGCTGAACACTCATTTGATGAGTGAGTTTGGAGAATCTTCAGTTTCCAAGGAGTGCGAATATTTAAGACGGATAATATGCTTGCTAATTACTTTAATGGAGAAATCTAAAGTACTGATAGTATTGACTCAGCATGTCAGTAACAACGGGACCGGTTCTGATTCCTTTGTAAGCTGCCTTGCAAGTAATGCATGTAACAGTTCAACCTTTTCAGACACACGCAGAACAAATGCGTTATCTTCAGCCAGTGGGGGCGGACATTCCTGACCTCGTTTAGTGGATGAGCGACAACCGAACAGTTCAGTTATATATAATGTGATGTTTCACTTGCTGAGTTCACAAGATTCTCACTGTATGTACCGTGAAAGTCTAATCTAAGACGCTAACTCAAAAATCTGTGGGATTCTGAGGTGCATAGACAATAAACTTTTTTGATTGATATGTCGTCTGTTTTTGCAATTGGATGAGTCTGGGCAGAAGACGGTGACGAAAGGTGGGGACCAAAGTATAACGCTTAACATTTTTCTATTGCCAAAAATTTCAAAATAATATTTTAAATTGCCGTCATTTAGTCACAGACAGTTGTAACACTGTTCGTTGATGACAAATACTGCGAGAAAATTGAGTTCATAAAGTCGTTGATGAAATAAGTATCAGGTATTTGAAACACATAAGAGGTAAGAATAGTGTTTGCTTTTTACGAGAGGCAAACTGAAAACAACAGTGAATTAAAATATGGTCACTTTGGAATAGGTTATTGTTGGTGTCCGCGAAAGCTGAAAAATGTCAATTGTAAAAATTAGGCCTAAGATATGGTTATCCCTTGTTGGTAAAAAAGTGCTGAAATGTGGGTAGACAACGGTTCAATGACCAACCAATGTGACACATCGAAAATTTCATTATATTTTAAAAATCTTTTCATCACGTTCGGATGAGTTAGGAGGATTATAAATGTATTAGATAACCATCTTTTGACGGGGCATTCGTGATTTTTGTTGAGAAAGTAGATTTTTGTCGGCATTGGGTTAACATGGTAGCGTGAAACCATGACATTCATACAGAGAGCTGCAGAACAAATACATTTTACCAGCACGTTTTTAGCGTTAACTTTTTTTAGGAAAAATATCGTATTTTGGGGTTTTCCTAAGCAATTATAATAAAATCAACGTTGATTTCCACTTTATTGAAGGCAGTGAATAAAACCCAAGTAATAATTCCAAAAAAATATGACCCCGAACCTTATGGAAAAAAAACAAAATAACAACAAAAAATGGCAATACGCCATTGTTCTTAGTGTACAAAAATGGTATTAAACGGATAATGTGACAATGGTATTTAAAGGTAGAAGTTGTTGACCGGCATGCTCTCCTTACAGCTTAACCGCAAATGCAAGCACTGCACGTGATTGACTTTAATGTATCCAAGTGTCTTGTTCTACACATAAGCCCGAGGCGAAAAGTGCCACCGAAAAACAGTTATTTAATAAATGGTACTACATTAAACGAGAATGAGGCACAAAAACTTCTGGGTATCTGAACAACTGCGAACTTAATGCAAACGGATCACTGTAAATGTCCGTCCAGAAGGCAACTAGAACCTTGCCCTGGATCAGACAAGCGTTCACAATCTTTCCAACTGAACGCTCCGGAAAAATATTTGGCACGTTTGTGACACCACATCTTGAAGACGGAACGCCAGTTTGGACACCGTGGTTGAAGAAAGATGTGGAGCCTCTTCAACAAGTGCAACGCAGGGCGACAAACATGGTCGATGGTCTCAGGGACTTACCATATCAGGAGAGATTGAAAAAACTTAACCTTTTTTCCTTTGTCTTACAGGAACGTTCAGTGCAGCCTGCTGTGGACATTCCGGATAATCCGGGGCCACATTTTTTGCATATAATTGGAGGATTTCTTCCAATTAGCCACCACTACTCAACTGCGTGGCCATCCTTGCAAGGTCACAAACGAACGCAGCCGATAAGACGTCCGAAAATATTTCTTCAGTCAACGCGCGGTCCGGCCATGGAACTTGCTGCCAAGCGAGACGGTTTCCGCTGACAAAATTGTGTTATTTAAAAAAAAGACTTGATGTGATTTTATTTTACTAAAGGTGACTTTTACAACACGATTTCCTACTGCCAGCACTGTGTACAAT
>JAYGXS010000002.1:99274045-99299889 GCA_036362985.1 Ligula intestinalis | reverse complement strand
AGGTGACTTTTACAACACGATTTCCTACTGCCAGCACTGTGTACAATGCTGCTGGCTTTAGACCGTTATCATTCTTTTCCGAAAAAAAATTCACATGAAATTCTGTTATGATATCATATGTGCTCCCCTTGACTGCACATTAACTGTAAGTATAGCCTGTTTGCGTTATATTAATAGGGTTCTCAAGGGCATTTCTTGCCTGGTACCCTTAAAATATGCATAAACAAATGTGAGAGCACGTGCTTTGCGAACTATATATTTTGAATGTGAAATTGATTTTCCTAATTTTCTGTGGATGCAATGTCTAAATCTTAGGCAAGATCCGTAAATAAGAACCATTCTTGAACACGCGATGTATATCCCGTAGTGGTATGCCCTCAATTATATTCGAAGAAGCTCCGTAAAATGTATGAAATAATTTTTCTGCTTGCAACGATTACTAACGAGAGTGTCTTCAGTGATAATCGGATGGCTAATGGCAACACATGGCTCTAAGTCATACGAGGTCATATAATATGCTATGTTTTGTTAGTCAGTATTTATAAAACAGGACAATTATGCATACAATCTGCACTTTACAGTTGTCAATGACTAAACATATGCTGCAAATAAAATGCACTCATTTTTCTTACTTATCTTCGGAACACGGTGGACTGAATACGCATGTCTTCCTCAACCTGGGTTTTCTCTGCCAACTAGGTATTTCTGAGATTTTTCTGGCTTAGGAAGCGTTCCTGATCCACCGAATCTACCATTTCAATCCGAGACGCTGATGGAAGTAGGCATTGTAATGCCATTAACCACTGCGTTCAAATTTATGTGTGGATTATAAGACCAAACGGAGGCATTTTGCACAAATTACTCATATGGACTAAGGAAGTTACCACGAAATCACGTTTTACAAAAAACTAAAGCTAATTCAATGGTTTTTTTCTGCCAGGCTCTATGTGCTGGTCACAACGGAGGGGGGGCCAACTATGTAAGTCAAGACGGATGGAAGTCGTTCGTCTACGGCATATTATTAAGCAGCACTAACAACTGCACGAAGAGATTTGACGATTTTGCTTTCAAATACGGCTTTGCATTCAAACTTGCCTGGATTGCACACATTGTCATTTCGAACCTGGTATACAGTTGCACGCAACTGCTGGTCTCCGAAAATTGCAATTATTGTGGTAATTGGTAATAAACACAATATACCATAACGTGAATTGTTCCCGAAAAAAAAGCATGCTTGAATATATAAAAGGAAGACATTCCCGCAATCCCTCAATCATTGCAGACTTTATACGCCATTTTTTCGAACCGGTTGTTTATATACCCCGATATGTTTACACTGTGACTAAATTTTCTCCCAAAATAAACGATTTCACACGCGTTACAAAACATGGTCCATGCAATATATGCAACATGCATATACTTGTAGATCTCCTCTTTCTCACATTATTGATCAATATGCAGTACAACTATGACTGAAGGAAAATGACTTGGTAGGAAATTGTATATTGCGATGATGAACGCTAGCAACATTTAAAATTATATGTTGATTAAATAGTTTCAAATTGAACTGCAAGGTTTCCCTAAAATAACATTTTTGGAAGTCGCTACGCTAGGTCATTTACTTTGGCAAATTATGATCTTGTGTCATATTTTTTCAATATATTTACATGTATGAACAAATAAAGACATCCTTTTGATAAACGAGGATGTTAGTTTGAGTTTATTTGTAAGTAGAAATGAACACAGAATAGAATTTACATTTTATTATAACGATATGTGTTGTTCATTTACATGAAAACACAGCACACACGTTAAAATGTCGTCTTCCATTGTAATATACGACCTTGCATGCGTAATTTCCTGTGTGTTTCTACTTAAAGTGATATAAGTCATATAAATTAGAGAAATACTTGAAAGTTGTCCTGTGGAACATCAACTAAGCATTTTTAAATTTACAGGTTATTCATAATTTGGTTGACAGCAGTGGCATATAGCAACGTTCTTAAAATATGAAATAAGGAAATGACAAAGCAGACTGTTTACTTTAATAAGACATACAAGGTGATAATTCAGTCACTTAAATTATGAAAAGTAAGCTAAATGTCTTTATAATAAATCCTGTAAATGACAATGCATAAGGTAACTGCAAAAAACTGTAGCTTATTTGACGGGCAGGAGCCAACTTTTTTCTAGCGTAGATAAACATGTGAAGCTAATGGATAATGATGTCAGAAAAAAGTGATAAATATGGGCATTAATTACGCCTTAAGAGTGAATATTTTGAAAGTACTTTGAGTTAGTAGTCGCTGACTCTGGCCCCTAATCCTGAGTCATTCACATTGTAGATATTGCTAATTTTGCACAGGCATTGACGTGGTTTTGGTTCTTGCAAAATTGTTAATCATATGTGCAAATTATATGAAGGCATTTTGTCGTATTTCACAAAATCCTATGTGAAGCGCATGTTAGGTAATAGTCAAATGTTGTTTTTGACACTTCTATACTTAGGTTATTCATGCAGGCAAAACTGTGGCTGTTAAAAACGTGCTCACCAAAACGGCCTGATATTTTGACAGATTATTTTGCTATAAAGGAAAAGGAATTACCTCACGAAGTCGAAGGGCATTTGAAACGGGACTGTTACGTTTTGTTCATTCAAAACGCCACATTTGCTTTTCTGTCAATCTCCTTTGCATAAATTCCTTAAATCAGTGATCCAGCCAGTAACGGGGAAGGTGTTTATGAACTCCCGCCAACGTAGTCGTGGTCTTCGAAAACGAAATGCCAATTTATATATTCGGTTTTCATCACTGCCCAAAACAGTTTTTTTTAAACTGTAACCGATGTTAGTTCAAACGTGGCATGAATTATTTAAGAATGCCACGCTCATCGCGTTAAGGTCATTATGGCAATGCATGAAACATGTGAGATGTTCTTAAATTTGGAATTTAATACAAACGCGTAGGCCTCGTTGCTATTTAACCGCTTCCAATATTTGTTGATGTTTGACCATACGTCTTGCTAAAACTGTAAAGCATTTGTTATTTTATGATTGAAAATATGATCAAATAACATAACTTTACTTCAGACGATCCCTGTGGTAGACCGCGTGTTTTTAATTTATTTAAACAACTGCTATGCTTCATCGTCAAATTTGACTATTATTTCTAGGCAAAGAGTGAAATATGACACTTAAAAATTAGCAGTTACCAAATTGTGAAAAGTTGGTAATGCACCTCTTGGGCGCCTTCCAACAACTCGAAGGCCGGATAAACCTAAAACAAACCTTCTATGTTACGGCCAGTATTGCTTTGTTTCAGGCTTTGTGTTTTGTTTATACTGGGCGAGATAAGGAGTTTGTTTCAAGTGAAAATCTTGCCTTCAAAGGTATGATACAAACGGAATAAACTGACAGTTGTAAGCTGATTTTACTCATCAGCAGGATTAATGTTACATACCGTTTAAAACTCTAGTTCTAGACGGAGAGGGTTGGCACAAGAACACAGTGTTTTACAGTCATTCGTCAATGGTTGTCGGCAAAAGTTGCGCGCTATTAGCTGAAGGGTAAGCAGACTGCGGGCTGATGCTTCAGCAGCATAATCTTCAGCATGAAGCCTGGCGGGGATCAAAGTCCACGAACGCCATCAGAGTGAAAGAGCGATTCCACCGAGTCAGCAACCAAAATTAATGAAAGTTTTCCTGAATCTAGACAACTAGTTATAGCTCTCTTAAACTTAGGGAAGTTTTGGTGGGTTTTTATACTTTTGGGTAGCTTATTACATATTGATATGGCATTCATTGAAACGAATTGCCGGTACTTAACTGTTCGTGCCATAGGATGTAATATAAATACGTCTCGATGACTGGCGCGTCGAGAGTGCTGAAGCTGCCTTATTGTACTAAGGGGATTAAAGGTTTGACCATTCAAAAGTTTAAACAGTTAAAAAAAGTCCCTTCTGCAAAAGACGAATTCATATGGGGATCCGGCTTTTTAAAATCGCAACTTTAGTGGTAGGTTACGTTGTTACGGTGTTCTGTAGTGAAAATTCTTCTAGTAAAGCAGTGCTGCACCGATTCTATTTTCTTTCGTTCACTAGTGCGCAGAAGACTGAATAGAGTCGAGCAGTATTCAAGACTACGTCTCAAGTACATATTATATAGGCATGTACATACCTGCATAGTCTTAAAATTTCTAAGGATAAATCTGGTGGTTAGGCGGGCTTTCGAGACTATCAGGGCACAGTGCTCTGACAAATTGCAACTATAAGAGTAGGATATGCCTAAATCTATGATAACTCCTGGGACATTTAGTTAGTGGCCATCAATGCTTAATTCCGGTTGATGATCGTCGCCAACAACCATAAAGGAACATTTGTGCCATGAAAGGGTGAGGGGCCATGTGCAACACCACTGGGCGAAGGCCTGCAGATTCTTTTTTATCAGCTCGAGAACGATGTTGCGATCTGCCGGTTTATATAGATCAGCGACTTTTAAATCATCAGCGTACATGAAAGGTCTGCCATACTGAAAACAATCTGAAACATCGTTGACAAACAGGCAAAATAGGAGTGGATCCAGTACACTACCCTGTATAACTCCACTCCTAACATGCGTGAGGTTGGAGATAACATTGGAAATTGTTACTCGTTGTGTGCGAGCACCCAAATAGAAAGATATTAATTTCAGTGGCTTGCTACCTTTGCCGAAGGAGGCTAGTTTCAGAAGGAGGAGGTTATGATCGACCCTATAAAAGGCCTTAGTAAAATCAAAAAAGAAGCTTTCAGTGGAAAAACGGCTGTCTATAGATTGCAGCACATAATCAAAAAAAGAGAGCTGACAGGTGTCACAAGATCGTTTCTCTATAAAGCCATGTTGAGTTGTATTGAGCAGGTTGTTTTATGTCAAGTGACGCATCACCTTTTCTTTTATTAAGGTCTCCAAGATCTTCGAGGCTGAGGGAAGTGTATTTATTGGCCTAAAGTTGTCGAATGATGTCGATCGGCCATGCTTGCGAATATGCATTATGTGCGATTCCTTCCACAACGAAGGAAAGTTTTCGCTCTCAAGAGCAATATTAAATACCTTACAAAGAAAAATATAATTTGTTTCAGCTCTTAGAAGGCAAACTGGTACGCCATATATTCCTGGACTATAGGATTGACGATTTCGACGAATGGCTACAGTCACATCCCAGACGGTAAAACCGTCCAAGACTGGATAACCGGAGGTGCAGCGAATGAGCTTTCACTAAACTTTTTGGATAGGAACGCATTGAAGCTAACGGCGGTCAACTTAGCGTCAGCTATGGGGTTTCCTAAAGCATCTTGAGGTATGGGGTGTTGCGTTTTCCACTGCACTTTTACTGTACGCAAAAATAGTTTCGCAACATTAAGGGAGATATTTTCAGCGAATTGAGCCTCATCGGCTACATGCTTTTCTTCGGAGAGCTTCTTAACCTGCTCAAAGCTCAGTGTGATCAAGGGCAGAACGGAAGTGTGGTTTTGCCGATGCAAACGACGAGAGAGTTAATGACGGAAAGGCAGAGGAAGTTACACTTCACACTTGACATGTATTTCTTTCTTACGGGGGACAAAGTGGAGGATGAGTCGATCCAACACTTTGTATAGTGCATCGGTACAAACATTTACATCCAAACATTGGAAACATTCAAACCAGTCAAGAGCGTTAATATGTTCCAGTAGGTCAGCTTTGTTTGCTGTGCTTCAATTTCTTAAATAAATTTTAGACGTCGTAGCCGAGAAATTGATTCTGGAGCTAAAGGAACCTACCCTATTCGAAATGCCTTAAAAATGCTGAAAGACTCGCCTGGTTTAAGCAACGGTTTAACGTTCAGTCGCATGAGACCCACGTCATACTCAATTCGTTCCTGTGCAATTGACGACTCTGACTCTGGGGCCCCCTTGACAACTATTTCCTGCTTGCTACTCAATGGAACATATGTTGCAAGCTCATGTGTTTCAGCCAAGGGAGCGATTGAATCCGGTTCACGCGGTTCTGACAAACTGGCTATTGGGTAAGCTGAATGCAAACCCTTGAACTGTTTGGCTTTCTTAGGCTTATGCCTCTTTTGAGTTATGATCTTGTCAAACTCTTGGTCATTGCTTTCTTGTGCAGAGTCGAACAACGATGTTGTGCTTGGATGCAAATCCCCATAATTGCTACTGTCGCTTAAGCCGAGTGGCGATGGTATAGCTCGTGGGCTTGACACATGATCCGTTATGCAGTTTTCATGCGTGTCGACAGACCTGTCCAAATCCAAGTCAATATCAGCGTCAACTCGTTCTTGTGCAATTGTTGACGCTATCTCTGCAGCCCTTTTTACAACTTTATTATGCTTGTGACTCACTGGTTCATCATATAGAATTCACACAACTCTTAGTGCTTCTCGTTTGTAGAATGGACTTTTCCGTGGTCTTTTAGTGTCAGTTGATTGTGTTCGACGAAAATGTTCATCGAACTCTAAGGTCTGAACCTTAAAGTCATGGCACATCCACATTCTTCCATATCATGAACCTGATGATTTCCGTGATTATTTACATGATTATTTTCTAGAGTTCATATACGAGAAACCGCAAAGTGTACGTTGGGTGCCAACTGAACAGCCGAACCCCTCGTTGCTGTATCGTGCCGAAGCAAAAACATCGGCAGAACGCAGGTCTGGGCTTATGGTTAGTATCCTTGCGGAAGTTTTGTATAACATCATTGTCATATAGAATTTAAACAACTTGTAGGGCTCTTTGTTTGTATATTGGATATTACTGTTGTTATTTCGTGGCAGTTGATTGTCTTCGATGAAAATGGTCATCGAACCCAAGGGTCTGACGCTTAAAAGTCATGTCTCATCCACGTTCTTCCATGTCGTGCATAATATATTTTCCGTGATTATTTCCGTTATTATAATGTGTAGTTCGTATACTGGAAACAACACAGGGAAACGTTAGGGGCCTACTTAAGAGCCAATTTCATCGTTGCTGTAACATGCAGTAGCATAAACATCGGTGAAACGGGTGAATTGGCTTTAAACAAGCATATTTGCGGTAGTTTGGTCTTGCACCATTGTCATATAGAATTCACACTACTTGACGTGCGACTCCTTTGAAGAATGGACATTTCCGTGATTTTTCCATGGCAGTTGATTGTCTTCGACGAAAATGTTCATTGAACTCTAGGGTCTGACCCATAAAAGTTATTTCGCATCCACCTACTTCCATGCTATGCACATTTTATTTTCCGTGATTATTTCCTTGATTATTATCTGTAAGTCGTATAATGGAAACTACATAGGGAAACTTTGGGGGTCTACTGAAGAGCCAAGCCCCTCGTTGCTGTATCATGCAGTAGCAGAAACATCGGCGGAACGCATGTCTGGGCATTAAGCAAGCATATTGCGTAAGTTTGGTCTAACACCATTTTCATATAGAATTCATACTACTTGAGGTGCAACTCGTTTGAAGAATGGACATTTCCGTGGTCATTACGTGGCAGTTGATTGTCTTCGACGAAAATGCTCATCGAACACTGGGGTCTGACCCTCAAAAGTCATGGTCCATCCACCTTCTTCCATGTCATGAACATAATAATTTCCGCGATTATTAACATGATTATTATCTAGAACTCAGATATAAGAACCCGCATAGAGTACGTTGGGTGCCAACTGAACAGCCGAAACCCTCGTTGCTGTATCGTGCCTTAGCAGAAAGATCGGCGGAACGCAGGTCTGCGCTTAAGGCTAGAATCAATGCGGAAGTTTGGTATAACATCATTGCCATATAGAATTAAAAACAACTTGAAGTGCTTGTCGTATATATAATGGATATTTCCGTTGCTATTTCGAGGCAGTTGATTTTCTTCGACGAAAATGTTCTTTGAACTTTAGGGTCTGACACATAAAATTCATTTCCCATCCAACTTCTTCCAAGCCATGCACTATATATTTTTCGTGATTATTTCCTTGATTATTATCTGTAGGTCGTATCCTGGAAACAACATAGGTAAAAGTTTGGGGCCTTCTGAAGAGCCCAACCCTTCGCTGCTGCATCCCAAAGTAAGGGAAACATCGGCGAAACGCGTGTCTGGGCTTTAAACAAGCATTTTCCGTAAGTTTGGTCTAGCATTATTGTCATATAGAATTCACACTACTTGAGGTGCAACTCGTTTGAAGAATGGACATTTCCGTGGTTATTCCGTGGCAGTTGATTGTCTTCGACGAAAATGCTCATCAAACACTAGGGTCTGACCCTCAAAAGTCATGATCCATCCACCTTGTTCCATGTCATGAACATAATAATTTCCGCGATTATTTACATGATTATTATCAAGAGTTCATATATAAGAACCCGCATAGAGTACGTTGGGTGCCAACTGAACAGCCGAAACCCTCGTTGCTGTATCGTGCCTTAGCAGAAGCATCGGCGGAACGCAGGTCTGCGCTTAAGGCTAGTATCAATGCGGAATTTTGGTATAACATCATTGCCATATAGAATTTAAACAAGTTGAAGTGCTCGTCGTATGTATAATGGATATTTCCGTGGCTATTTTGAGGCAGTTGATTGTCTTTGACGAAAATGTTCTTTGAACTCTAGGGTCTGAGACATAAATTTCATGTCCCATCCACCTACTTCCATGCCATGCACTATATATTTTTCGTGATTATTTCCTTGATTATTATCTGTTGGTCATGTACTGGAAACCACATAGGTAAAAGTTTGGGGCCTACTGAAGAGCCCAACCCTTCGCTGCTGCATCCCACAGTAAGGGAAACATCGGCGAACCGCGTGTCTGGGCTTTAAGCAAGCACATTGCGTAAGTTTGGTCTAGCACCATTGTCTAGATAATTCACACTTTTTGAAGTGCTTATCGTTTGTAGAATGGAAATGTCCGTTGTCATTCCGCGGCAGCTGATTGTTTTTACGAACATGTTCATTGAACTCTAGGGTCTGACCCTTAAAGTCATGTCCCATTCACCTTCTTCCATGTCATAAACCTAATGATTTCTGCGATTATTTGGATGATTATTATCTAGAGGTCATATACAAGAAACAGCATAGGGAAACGTTGGGGGTCTACTGAAGAGCCAAACCCCTCATTGCTGTATCATGCAGTAGCAGAAACATCGGCGAAACGTGTTTCTGGGCTTTAAAAAAGCATATTTGCGAAAGTGTGGTCTACCAACATTGTCATATAGAATTCACGCTACTTGAGGTGCTACTCCTTTGAAGAATGCTCATTTCCGTGTTCCTTTCGTGGCAGTTGATTGTTTTCGACGAACCTGTTCATTAAACTCTAGGGTCTGACCCTTAAAGTCATGTCTCATCCACCTTCTTCAATGTCATAAACCTAATAATTTACGCGATTATTTAAATGATTATTATCAAGAGGTCATATACCAGAAACCGCAAATACAACGTTTAACTTCTACTGAATAGCAAAACCCCTCGTTGCTGTATCATGCAGCAGCAGACATATCGTCGAAACGCGTGTCGTGGATTTAAACTAGCATATTTGCGGAAGTTTCGTTAAACACAATTGTCATATAGAATTCACACTACTCTTAGTGCTTCTCGTTTGTAGAATGGACTTTGCCGTGGTCTTTCCGCGGCAGTTGATTGTGTTCGACGAAAATGTTCATCGAACTCTAAGGTCTGACATTTAAAGTCGTGTCACATCCACCTTCTTCCATATCATGAACCTAATGATTTCCATGATTATTTACATGATTATTATCTAGAGTTCATATACGAGAAACCGCAAAGAGTACGTTGGGTGCCAACTGAACAGCCGAACCCCTAGTTGCTGTATCGTGCCGAAGAAAAAAAATCGGCAGAACGCAGGTTGGGGCTTATGGTTAGTATCCTTGCTGAAGTTTGGTATAACATCATTGTCATATAGAATTTAAACAACTTGTAGGGCTCTATGTTTGTATATTGGATATTACCGTTGTTATTTCGTAGCAGTCGATTGTCTTCGATGAAAATGTTCATCGAACCCAAGGGTCTGACCCTTTGAAGTCACGTTCCATCCACATACTTCCATGTCATGCATAATATATTTTCCGTGATTATTTCTTTTATTATTATGTGTAGGTCGTATACTGGAAACAACACAGGGAAACGTTGGGGGCCTACAGAAGAGCCAATTTCCTCGTTGCTGTATCATGCAGTAGCAGAAACATCGGCGAAACGGGTGAATTGGCTTTAAACCAGCATATTTGCGGAATTTTGGTCTAGCAACATTGCCATATAGAATTCACACTACTTGACGTGCGACTCCTTTGAGGAATGGACATTTCGGTGGTTTTTCCGTGGCAGTTGATTGTGTTCGACGAAAATGTTCATTGAACTCTAGGGTCTGGCCCATAAACGTTATTTCACATCCACCTACTTCCATGCCATGCACCATATATTTTCCGTGATTATTTCCTTGATTATTATCTGTAAGTCGTATACTGGAAACCACATTGGGAAACTTTGGGGGTCTACTGAAGAGCCAATCCCCTCGTTGCTGTATCATGCAGTAGCAGCATCATCGTCGGAACGCAGGTCTGGGCTTTAGGCTAGTATCTATGCGGAAGTTTGGTATAACATCATTGTCATATAAAATTTAAACAACTTGTTGTGCTCTTCGATTTTTTTAATGGATATTTTCGTGTTATTTCGTGGCAGTTGATTGTCTTCGACGAAAATAATCATTGAACTCTAGGGTGTGACACATAAAAGTCATGTCCCATCCACCTCTTTCCATGCAATGCATCATATATTTTTCGTGATTATTTTTATTTGATTATTATCTATAGGTCGTAAACTGGAAACCACAAAGGTAAACGTTTTGGGACTACTGCAGTGCCAAACCCCTCGCTGCTGCATGCCACAGTTGCACAAACATCGGCGAAATGTGTGTCTGGGCTTTAAACAAGCATATTTGTGTAAGTTTGGTCTAGCACCATTGTCATATAGAATTCACACTACTTGAAGTGCTCCTCGCTTGTAGAATGGCCATTTCCGTGGTCATTCCGTGGCAAATGGTTGTCTTCGACGAAAATGTTCATCGAACTGTTGGGTCTGACCCTTAAAAGTCATGACCCAAACCCATTCTTCCATGTCATGAACCTTATAATTTCCGCGATTATTTACATGATAATTATCAAGAGGCCATATACAAGAAACCGCATAGAGTACGTTGGGTGCCAACTGAACAGCCAAACCGCTGTCTGGGCTAAAGGCTAGAATTAAAACAACTTGTAGTGCTCTTCGATTTTTATAATGGATATTTTAATGGTTATTTCGTGGCAGTTGATTGTCTTCGACGAAAATGTTCATTGAACTCTAGGGTCTGACCCATAAAAGTTATTTCGCATCCACCTTCTTCAATGCCATGCACTGTATATTTTCCGTGATTATTTCCTTGATTATTATCTGTAAGTCGTATACTGGAAACCACATAGGGAAAGTTTGGGGTTCTACTGAATGGCCAATCATCTCGTTGGTGTGTCATGCAGTAGCATAAACACCGGCGAAACGGGTGTACGGGCTTAAAACAAGCATATTTGCGGAAGTTTGGTATTGCACCATTGTCATATAGAATTCACAATACTTGATGTGCGACATGTTTGAATAATGGACATTTTCGTGGTTTTTTCGAAGCAGCTGATTGTTTTCGACGAAAATTGTCATCAAACTCTAGGGTCTGACCCTTAAAGACATGTTTAATCCACCTTCTTCCATGCCATGCACATTATATTTTCCATTATTATCTTCTTGATTATTATCGGGAGTTTATATATTATAAACCACATAGGGAATCGTTGGGGGTCTACTGAAGAGCCAAATCCCTCGTTGCTGTATCATGCAGTAACAGAAAAATCTTCGAAACGCGTTCCAGGGCTTTAAGCTAGTATACCTGCGGAAGTTTGGTATAACATCATTATCATATAGAATTCATTATACTTTTAGTGCTTCTCGTTTGTAGAATGGACATTTCCGTGGTTTTTCCGCGGCAGTTGATTGCTTGCGACGAAAATGTTCATCAAGATCTAGGGTCTGACCCTAAAAAGTCATGTCCCGTGCACATACTTCCATTTCATGCACCTTATCTTTTCCGTGATTATTTCCTTGATTATTATCTGGAAAACATATTCTGAAAACCGCATAGATAAAGTTTAGGGCGTATTGAAGAGCCAAACCCATCGCTGCTGCATCCAGCAGTAGCAGAAACATCGGCTCAGCGCGTGTCTGGGCTTTAAACAAGCATATTTGCGGAAGTTTCGTATAACAGCATTGTCATACAGAATTTAAACAACTTGTAGTGCTAATCGTTTGTATAATGGATATTTCCGTGGTAATTTAACGGCAGTTGATTGTCTTCGACGAAAATATTCATCGAACTCTAGGGTCAGACCCATAAAATATATGTCCCATCTACCTACTTCCATGTCATGCACATTATATTTTCAGCGATTATTTCCTTGATTATTATCTGTAGATCGTATACTGGAAACCACATAGGGAAACGTTGGGGGTCTACTGAAAAGCCAAACCCTTCGTTGCTGTATCATGCAGTAGCAGAAACATCGGCGAAACGGGTCTCTGGGCTTTAAACAAGCATATTTGCGTAACTTTGGTCTAGCACCATTGTCATCTAGAATTCACACTACTTGACTTGCGACTTGTTTAAATAATGGACATTTTTGTGTTTTTTTTCGAGGCAGCTGATTGTCTTCGACGAAAACGTTCATCGATATCTGGGGTTTGACCCTTAAAGTCATGTTCCATCCACCTTCTTCCATGTCATGCACCTCATATATTCCGCGATTATTTTCTTGATAATTATCGGGAGTTAATATACTAGGAACCGCATATGCAACGTTAGGGGTCTACTGAATAGCCGAAACCCTCGTTGCTGTATCATGCATTAACAGAAAAATCTTCGAAACGCGTTCCAGGGCTTTAAGCTTGTATATCTGCGGAAAATTGGTATAACATCATTGTCATATAGAATGCATACTTCTTTTAGTGCTTCCGTTCGTAGAATGGACATTTCCGTGGTTTTTCCGCGGCAGTTGATTGTGTTCGATGAAAATGTTTATCGAAATCTAGGGTCTGACCCTATAAAGTCATGTCTCGTCCATAAACTTCCATTTCATTTACCTTATCTTTTCCGTGATTATTTCCTTGATAATTATCTGGAAGTCATATTCTAAAAAACAACATAGATAAAGTTTAGGGCCTACGGAAGAGCCAAACCCATCGCTGCTGCATCCCTAAGTAGCAGAAACATCGGCTCAACGCGTGTCTGGGCTTAAAAGAAGCATATTTGCGGAAGATTCGTATAACAGCATTGTCATATAGAATTGAAACAACTTGTAGTGCTAATCGTTTGTATAATGGATATTTCCGTGGTTATTTAACGGCAGTTGATTGTCTTCGACGAAAATATTCATCGAACATTAGGGTCTGACCCATAAAATATATGTCTTATCTACCTACTTCCATGCCATGCACATTATATTTTCCGCGATTGAATTATTGACATTTCCGTGGTTTTTTCGAGGCAGCTGATTGCCTTCTACGAAATTAGTCATTGAACTCTAGGATATTACCCTTAAAGTAATGCCCCATCCACAAATTTCCATGTCATGCATCTCATCTAATCCGTTATTATTTCCTTGATTATTATCTGGAGGTCATATACTGGAAACCGCATAGAGAACGGTTGGGGCCTACGTAACCGCCGAAACCCTCGCTGCTGTATCTTACAGTAGCAGCAACATCGGCGAAACACATGTCTGGGCTTTAAGCTAGTATCTATGCGGTAGTTTGTTATAACATCATTGTCATATCAAATTCACACTTCTCTTATTGCTACTCGTTTGTAGAATGGACATTTCCGTGGTTATCCCACGGCAGTTGATAGTCTTCGACGGTAATGTTCATCGAACTATAGGGCCTGACGCTTAGAATTCAGCTTTGACCCATATTATTCGATGCCATTCACCTTATAATTTCCGCAATTATTTCCTTCTATAAGATCTGAATGTCATGTACTAGAAACCTTATAGAGAACGTTTGGGTCCTACTGAATAGCCGAACCCCTCGTGGCTGTATCATACAGTAGCAAAAAACATCGGATAATAACTTGTGTGGCCTTTAAGCTCGTATATATGCTGAAGTTTGGTACAGCATCATTGCCATATTGAATTCACACTACTTTTATTGCTACTCGTTTGAAAAATGGACATTTCCGTGGTTAATTTGAGCCATTTGATTGTCCTTGACGAAAATGTTCATCGTATTCTAGGGTCTGACCCTTAAAGTCATGTACTATCTACCTTCCATCATGCCATGCACCATACATTTTCCGTTATTATTTTCTTGATTATTATGTGTAGGTCGTATACTGTAATCCACATAGGGAAAAATCGGGGGTCTACTGAAGTGCCAAACCCTTCGCTGGTGTATCATGTAGTAGCAGGAACATTTGCGAAACGCTTGTCCGTGCTTTAAGCTTGTATATTTGCGGAAGTTTGGAATCGCACCATTGTCATATTGAATTCACACTACTTGAAATTCTACTCGTTTTTAGAATGGACATTTCCGTGGTTATTTCGCGGCAGTTGATTGCCTTCGATGAAAATTTGCATCGAAATCTAGGGTCTGACCCTAAAAAGTCATGTCCCATCCACAAAATGCCATGTCATGCACCTTATAATTTCTTCGATTATTGACATGATCATTATATTGAGGTCAAAAACAAGAAACCGCATAGAGTATGTTGTGTGCCAACTGAACCGCCGAAACCCTCGTTGCTGTATAGTGCAGTAGCAGCAACATCGGCGAAACGCATGTCTGGGCTTTAAGCTAGTATCTATGCGGAAGTTTGTTATAACATCATTGTCATATAGAATTCACACTACTTCGAGTGCTACTCATTTCTAGAATGAACATTTCCTTGGTTATTTCGTGGCAGTTGATTGTGTCGACAAAAATGTTCATCAAACTCTTGATTCTGACTCTTACAAGTTATATCCCATCAACCTTCTCCCATATAATGAACCTAATAATTAATCCGATAATTAACATGATTATTATCTAGAGGTCATATACAAGAAGCAACATAGATAACGTTTGGGGCATACTGAAAGGCCGAATCCCTGGCTGCTGTATCCTGCAGTACCAGAAACATCGAGGAAACGCGTGTCTGGACTTGAAGCTTTTATCTTTGCTGATGTTTGTTTAACAACATTGTCATATAGAATTCACACTGCTTTTAGTGCTACTCATTTGCAGAATAAACATTATCGTGGTTATTTTGTGGCAGTTGATTGTCTTCGATGAAAATGTTCATCAAATTCCATGGCCTGACCTTAAAAAGTCATGTCCCATCCACCTTATTCCATGTCATGCTTTTTATATTTTCCGCGATTATTTCCTTGATTATTATCAGGAGGTCATATACAAGAAACGGCATGGGAAACGTTTGGGGCCTACTGAAGAGCCGAACCCCTCGCTGCTGTATCCTGCAGTATCAGAAACATCGGCGAAACAAATGTCTGGGCTTGAAGCTTGTTTCTTTGCGGATATTTGCATAACATCATTGTCATAAAGAAATCACACTACTTCTTGGGCTTCTCCTTTGTAAAATGGACATTTTCGTGGGTATTCCGCGGCAGTTGATAGTCTTTGACGGTAATGTTCATCGAACTCTAGAGCCTGACGCTTAAAATTCAGGTTTGACCCAAATTATTCGATGCCATGCACCTAATAATTTCCGTGATTATTTCCTTCCATATAATCTGAAGTTCATATACAAGAAACCTTAAAGAGAACGTTTGGGTCCTACTGAATAGCTTACACCCTCGTGGCTGTATCATGATGTAGCACAACAATCGGCGAAAAACTTGTATAGCCTTAAAGCTAGTATCTATGCGGAAGTTTGGTATAGCATCATTGTCATATAGAATTCACACTACTTTTATTCTACTCGTATGTAGAATGGATATTTCCGTGGTTAATTTGAGGCAGCTGATTGTCCTCGATGAAAATGTTCATCGTAATCTAAGGTCTGACCCTTAAAGTCATGTACTATCCACCTTCTTCCATGCGATGCACCATATATTTCCCTGATTATTTCCTTGATAATTATGTGTAGGTCGTATAATGGAATCCACATAGCATATACTGGAAACGGCATAGATAACGTTTGGGGCCTACTGAAGAGCCGAACTCCTCGCTGCTGTATCCTGCAGTATCAGAAACATGGGCGAAACGCGTGTCTGGGCTTGAAGCTTGTTTCTTTGCGGATGTTTGTATAAAATCATTGTCATATAGAATTCACACTTTTTCTAGTGCTACTCGTTTGTAGAATGGACATTTCCGTGGTTATTAAGCGGCAGTTGATAGTCTTTGACGGTAATGTTCATCAACATCTAGGGCCTGACGCTAAAAATTCAGGTTTGACCCACCTTATTCCATGTCAGGCACCTTATGATTCCCGCAATTATTGACTTCTATATAATCTGAAGGTCATATACTAGAAACCTTATAGAGAACGTTTGGGTCCTACTGAATAACCTTATCCCTCTTGGCTGCATCATGCAGTAGCAAAAACATCGGTGAAAAACTTGTCTGGCCTTAAAGCTAGTATCTCTGCGGAAGTATGGTATAACGTCGTAGTCATATAGAATTCACACTACCTTTAGTGCAACTAGTTTGTAGAATTAACTTCCGTGGTTTTTCCGCGGAAGTTAATAGCCTTTGACGAAAATGTTCATCGAACTCTAGGCTCTTACCCTAAAAAGTCATGTCCCATCCACCTTCTTACATATCATGAACCGAATAGTTTCCACGGTTATTTGCATGATTATTATTAAGAGGTCATATACAAGAAACCGCATAGAGTGCGTTTATTGCCAACTGAACAGCCGAGCCCTTCTTTGCTGTATAGGGCAGTAGCAGAAACATCGGCAGAACGCACTTTTGGGCTTTAAGCTTATATATTTGCGGAAGTTTGGAATCGCACCATTGTCATATAGAATTAACTCTACTTAAAATTCTTTTCTTTTTAGAATGGGCATTTCCGTGGTTATTCCGGGGCAGTTGATAGTCGTTGATGAAAATTTGCATCAAAATGTAGGGCGTGACTCTAAAAAGTCATGTCCCATCCACAAAATGCCATGTCCTGAACCTAATAATGTCTTCGATTATTAACATGATTATTATCTAGAGGTCATAAACAAGAAACCGCATAGAGTATGTTGTGTGCCAACTGAACCACCGAAACTCTTGCTGCTGAATTGTGCAGTAGCAGCAACATTGGCGAAACGCATGTCTTCTCTTAAAGCTAGTATCTATGCGGAAGTTTGGTAAAACATCATTGTCATATAGAATTCACACTACTTTTTAAGCTAGCCGTTTTTAGAATGGATATTTTCGTGGTTATTCCGCGGCAGTTGATTGTCTTCGACATAAATGTTCATTGAACTCTAGAATCTGCCCCTTAAAAGTCATGTCCCATCCACCTTCTTCCATGTCATGAACCTAATAATTTATCTGATAATTAACATGATTATTATCTAGAGGTCATACACAAAAAAACGACAAAGCTAACGTTTGGGGCCTACTGAAGAGCCGAACCCCTCGCTGCTGTATCCTGTAATATAAGAAACATCGACAAAACGTGTGTCTGGGCTTGAAGCTTTTATCTTTGCTGATGTTTGTATAATATCATTGTCATATAGAGTTCACACTACCTCTAGTGCTACTCATTTATAGAATAAAAATTTCCGTGATTATTTCACGGCAGTTGATTGTTTTCGATGAAAATGTTCATCGAACTCTAGGGCCTGATTCTTTAAAGTCATGTCGTATCCACCTTATTCCATGTATTGCACCTTATATTTTCCGCAATTATTGCCTTGATTATGATCTGGAGGGCATATCCTTGAAACGGCAAAGATAACGTTTGGGGCCTACTGAAGAGCCGAACCCCTCGCTGTTGTATCCTGCAGTATCAGAAACATAAACGACACGCTTGTCTGAACTTGAAGCTTGCTTCTTTGCGGATGTTTGTATAACATCATTGTCATAAGGAATTCACAATATTTCTAGTGCTACTCATTTGTAGAATGGACATTTCCGTGGTTATTCCGCGGCAGTTGATAGTCTTTGACGGTCATTTTCATCGAACTCTAGCGCCTGAAACTTAAAATTCAGGTTTGACCCAACTTATTTTATGCCATGCACATAACGATTTCCGCAATTATTTACTTCTATATAATCTGAAGGTCATATACTAGAAACCTTATAGAGAACGTTTGGGTCCTACTGAATAACCTCATCCCTCGTGGCTGTATCATGCAGTAGCAGAAACATCGGCGAAAAACTTGTCTTGCCTTAAATCAAGTATCAATGCGGAAGTTTGGTATGACATCATAGTCATATAGAATTCACACTACCTTAAGTGCAACTAGTTTGTAGAATTAACTTCCGTGGTTTTTCCGCGGAAGTTAATTGCCTTTGACGAAAATGTTCATCGAACTCTAGGCTCTGACCCTAAAAAGTCATGTCCCATCCACCTTCTTTCATATCATGAACTGAATAGTTTCCACGGTTATTTGCATGATTATTATTAAGAGGTTATATACAAGAAACCGCATAGAGTGCGTTTATTGCCAACTGAACAGCCGAGCCCCTCGTTGCTGTATCGTACAGTAGCAGAAACATCGGCAGAACGCACTTTTGGGCTTCAAGCTTGTATATTTGCGGAAGTTTTGAATCGCACCATTGTCATTCAGAATTTACTCTACTTGAAATTCTACTCGTTTTTAGAATGGGCATTTCCGTGGTTATTCCGGGGCAGTTGATTGTCTTCGAAAAAAATGTCCATCGAACTCTAGAATCTGACCCTTAAAAGTCATGTCCCATCCACCTTCTTCCATGTCATAAACCTAATAATTTCTCCCATAATTAACATGATTATTATCTTATAGGTGATATGCAATAAACGTCATATATAACGTTTGGGGCCTACTGAAGAGCCGAACCCCTCGCTGCTGTATCCTGCAACATAAGAAACGTCGACAGAACGTGTGTCTGGGCTTGACGCTTTTATCTTTGCTGATGTTTGTATAACATCATTGTCATATAGAATTCACACTACTTCATATGCTACTCATTTGTAGTTTGGACATTTACGTGGTCATTCCGCGGCAGTTGATAGTCATTGACGGTAATGGTCATCGAACTCTAGGACCTGACGCTTAAGAGTCATATCTTATCCACCCTTATTCCATGTCATGATACTGATATTTTCCGCGATTATTTCCTTGATTATTATCTGGAGGTCATATACTAGAAACGGCATAGATAACGTTTGGGGCCTATGGAAGAGCCGAACCCCTAGCTGCTGTATCCCGCAGTATCAGAAACATCGGCGAAACCAGGTGTCTGGGCTTGAAGCTTGTTTCTTTGCGGATGCTTGTATAAAATCATTGTCATATAGAATTCACACTACTTATAATGCTACTCATTTGTAGATTGGACATTAACGTGGTCATTCCGCGGCAGTTGATAGTCTTTGACGGTAATGGTCATCGAACTCTAGGGCCTGACGCTTAAAAGTCATATCTTATCCACCTTATTCTATGTCATGATACTGATATTTTCCGCGATTATTGCCTTGATTATTATCTGGAGGGCATATACTAGAAACGGCAAAGATAGGTTTTGCGAATTTCAAGTCTCTCCAGCTTACCCGTTTTTAGTCTCTATCTCAGTATAGAATACACGCTTCTTGGTAATTTTTCAAGCGTTGACTATATGTTTCCAAAGTCTGGAATTTTCTTCGTGAAAATCTGAATCCGGTCGCTCTGAAAAATTCCTCCGCTGTGAATTATCTCCTTAGTTTGAAAATTGCTTCTTGGACGTGTCGATTTTGTGAAAAACTCCTCTGTGCCAGAAAAATCTGCACATCTCCGAATTTCACGCTGAGGCTGAGTCTTTATATCACTGTGTTGCTATATACCCTTATCCTTATATTGTCATAATAATTAGGATAAAAGTGACTCTCACGTTAGGATAAAAGTGACTCTCACGTTATTCCTTAGTAAATTGTTTAACCAAACACATTTCATTGTGTCTGTCAGGAACTCAATATTTTACTCTGACTTGCAGTAACCTGCTTGTCTCAGTAAACTTGCACTATCTAGCCAATCGATCTTCTCTCCGCCTCACTCCTACGGGCTCTTGGGTTTGGCTTCCGACTTACTTGGCAATATCAGATGCAGGTCGTAACACAAAAAAAAATGTTACATAGTATGGAGAGTTTAGATGCTACAAGTCCGTTAGCACGAAACGCTACGCCTCCGCCTGATCGCGAACCCGGGTCGCCAAATCTGGTTATTAGCGGTGCTAGCACCTCAGGCAGCCCAGCCACTTCGACACGGGCCCTTGACAACCATGTTAAGATACGACCAGAAAGTAAATACCGATATGGCCACTTAGATAATTTTATAAATTGTCCACCTCCCGCCAAACGGCCAAGATGTCGACTACGTTTACCGAAGTAAGACTGTGAGGACTTCGTCCTCCGCCAGGAGTTTTCGGAGATGAAGCAGGAACTTTTCCACGAGATAAATAAACTTAAACAGGAGAAAGCCTATCTAAAAACGCATATTTCTTATACAGTGGCTCAAACAGCCCTTGTCGGCCAAAAACCGGGGTTAAATAAAAGTATGTATGCTCAGATAGCCTCGGCCGGTAAACCTAAAACTTGCATATCATCTGCCGAACCAAGTTAACCAGCGGGCGTCTCACGCGATCGGAAAGAAACTTAAATCAATCCGCAGTCTACCCCATCGTTACTCTGCTCAGGCAGCTCTAACAATGATCTGCATTTGCGTCCTTGCGTCACATCGTTGCTTGATGCTGCACTACGAAGCGATGATACAGAGGTCAATAAGATCATGAAGCCAAAAAAGCATAGGGCTACAAAGGCTCGAAAGTCGAAATGGGCTAGGAATGCGCAGTCCTCTAACCCAAAAACCGGCACATCCGAACCCATCAAACCTTTAGTACCGGATACAGATGGCCTCTTGGTCGGAACTCGTGAGCTCGCAACAGATGCACCAGTGAGTCACTCGGCTGAAGCGACACTAGCGATAATCGGGATTTGCATCCTAGCACCACATCGTTGCTCGACTCTGCACAAAAAAGCGAGGACCAAGAGTTTGACAAGATCATTACTCAAAAGAGGCATAAGTCTGAGAAAGCCAAACGGTTCACGGGTTTGCATTCAGCTAACCCAATAGACAGTACATCAGAACCGCGTGTACCGGCTACAATTGCTCCCTCGGCTGAAGCACGTGCGCTTGCAACATATGCCCCATTGAGAAGCAAGCAGGAAATAAATGTAAAGGGGGCCCCAGAGTCAGAGTCGTCAATTGCACAAGAACAAATTGACCATGACGTGGGTCTTATGCGAGTGTACGCCAAACCGTTGCTAAAACCAGGCGAGTCTTTCCGCATTCTTAAGGCATTTCGAATAGGGAAGGCTCCAAAAGCTCCAGAATCAATTTCTCGGCCACGACCTCTAAAAGTTATTTTAGAAACTGAAGCACAGGCGAAACTCTTGCTAGAGCGAAAACCATCCTTACGGATTACGAGTTAAAAGAGCGGAAAAAGATGAGACAGCTAATAATAGAGCTGGAAAAACGGAGATCCAATGGCGAGACAAATCTCAAAATAAGAGAGGGAAAAATAGTTCAGGTAAAATGGACATCGCTCTGGTCGAAGCCGGTAACCTTGACGGCCTAGCTGTCCCGACACCGAAACCTCAGACATGCCCTCTTAAATTGGTAGTTTTAAATGCCAGATCACTGATTAATAAAATGCCTCTGCTCCAGACTATGGTTTTCGTCAACCGCCCAGACATTGTTATGGTAACTGAGACATGGGCATCGGCCTCTGTAGCTGACTCAAAACTCTCTGTTTTAGGCTATTTATGCGTTCGGAATGATCAAAACAATGGCCGTGGCGGAGGAAACTGCATCTATATTAAGCAAACACCTGCATTTCTCCCGTTGGACTATCAACAATTCACAGCGGTGGAGGAGAGCTGCTGGCTACGAGTTGTTCTAAAAAACAAATGCTCCTTACTTGTTGGTTGTGTTTATCACCCACCTACTGCCAACGCAGACTACGATCTTTGTCTCTCGCAGGCATTTCATGCTGCAGCTGACTTAAATCTTAAGTATTGCTTGATTGCAGGCGATTTTAACAATCCTGACGTGCAATGGTTTCCACCATCTGGTCCTTCAAAGTTCGAGAACTTACTTGAGGCAATAGATATCGGCATGTGGGATCAGGAAGTCGATTTTCTCACTCGAGGAGCAAACATACTCGACCTATTTTTTTGTAGGAGATGCGAAATACTTTCAGTATCATCCTTAGACGCAATTGACAGTTCAGACCATCTTACAGTTGTCAGTGAACTAGAACTGGAGGCGGATGAAACATTTTCCCAAAAGTATAGTTTTTATCATGACATCCGATCAGCAAACACGGCTGACCTACTGGCACATCTAAACGCTCTCGACTGGTCTGAATTTTTCCAATGTTTGGATGTAAATGTTTGTACCGATGCACTGTACAAAGTGTTGGATCCACTCATCCTCCACTTTGTCCCCCGTAAGAAAGTAATTCATGTCAAGGATGAAGTTTACCTTCCTCTGTCTTTCCGTCGTAGGCTGCGTAAACTCTCTCGTCGTTTGCATCGGCAGAACGACACTTTCGTTCTGCCCTTGATCACACTGATCTTTGAGCAGGCTAATAAGCTCTTCGAAGAAAAGCAGATAGCAGATGAGGCTCATTTTGCTGAAAACCCTTCCCTTAATGTTGCGAAACTCTTTTCGCGTACAGTAAAAGCGCAGAGGAAACCGCAACACCCCATACTTCAAGATGCTTGAAGGAAACCCCATAGCTGACGCTAAGTTGACCGCCGATAGCTTCAATGCATTCCTTTTCAAAACTTAAAGTGTAAGCTCGTTCGCTGCACCTCCGGTCATCCAGGTTTGGACGGGTGCCATACTCGAAACCATAAGTTTTACCGTCTGGGATGTGACTGTAGCCATTCGTCGTTATCGCCAATCCTATAGTTCAGGACCAGATGGCGTCCCAGTTAGCCTTCTTAAAGCTGTAGCGAATGATATCTTTCCGTCTTTTCTTTGTTAGGTATTTAATCTTGCTCTTGAGAGCGAAACCTGTCCTTCGTTGTGGAAGGAATCGCACATAATGCATATTCGCAAGCATGGCCAATCGACATCATTCGACAACTTTAGGCCAATAAATACACTTTCCGCAGCATCGAAGATCTTGGAGACCTTAATCAAATAAAAGATGATGCGTCACTTGACAGAGAACAACCTGCTCAGTACAGCTCAACATGGCTTTCCCGAGAAAAGATCTTGTGACACCTGCCAGCTCTCTTTCTTTGATTTTGTGCTGCAATCTAGAGACGGCGGTTTTGCCACTTATAGCGTCTATTTTGATTTTACTAAGGCCTTTGATTGGTTCGATCATAACCTCCTCCTACTGAAACTAGCCTCCTTCGGCATTGGTAGCAAGCCTCTGAACTTCATATCTTCCTATTTGGATGCTCGCACACAACGAGTAAAAATTTCGAATGTTATCTCCAACCCCACGCATGTGAGGAGTGGAGTTATACAGGGTAGTGTACTGGTTCCGCTCCTATTTTGCCTGTTTGTCAACGACGTTTCAGATTGTTTTCACTATGGCAGACCCTTCATGTACGGTGATGAGCTAAAAGTCGCTTATCGATATAAACCGGCAGATCGCAACATCGTTCTCGAGCTGATAAAAAAGGATATTCAGGCCTTCGCCCAGTGGTTTTGCACATGGCGCCTCACCCTTTCATGGCACAAATGTTCCGTTATGGTTGTTGGCGACAATCATCAGCCGGAATTAAGCATTGACGGCCACGACCTAAATGTCCCAGGAGTTATCAAGGATTTGGGCATATCCTAATCTAATAGTCTCAATTTTTCAGAGCACTGTGCCCTGATAGTCTCGAAAGCACGCCGAACCACCGGATTTATCCTTAGAAATTTTAAGACTATCACGGTAAGAACTAGCCTTTATAATATGTACGTGAGACCTAGTCTTGAATACTGCTCGCCTCTATTCAGTCTTCTGCGCACTAGTGAACGGAAGAAAATAGAATCGGTGCAGCACTTCTTCACTAGAAGAGTTTTCACTACAGAACACCATAACTTAACCTACCAACAAAGGTGCGAACTTATAAAGCTGGATCCCCTATGGCTTCGTCGATTGCAGAAAGGTCTTGTTTTACTGTTTAAACTTCTGAATGGTCAAATCTTTAATCCCCTTAGTACAATAAGGCAGCTTAAGCACTCTCGACGCGCCAGTCATCGAGACGTATTTTTATTTCTTCCTATGGCACGCACAGTTAAGTACCGGCAATTCTTTTCAGTAAATACCATATCAATCTCGAATAAGCTGCCTAAAAGTTTTAAAACCCAGCAAAACTTCCCTATGTTTAAGCGAGCTATAACTAGTTTTCTACATTTATAACAACTTTCACGAATTTTGGGTGCTGACTCGGTAGAATCTCGCTTTCATTCTGATGGCGTTCGTGGACTTTGAATTCCGCTCGGCTTCACTGCTGAAGATAATGCCGCTGAAGCAGCAGCCCGCAGTCTGCTAACCTTTCAGCCGATAGCGCACAACTTTTGCCGACAGCCATTGAATGAAGACTGATAACACTGTGTTCTTGTGCAAACCCTCTCCGTCTGGAACTAATGTTTTTAAACGATATGAAACAGTTCTTCTGCTGATGAGTCAACTCAGCTTACAAATGTTCATTTATTCCGTTTGTATCATACCTTTGAAGGCAGGTTTTTTTCACTTGAAACAAACTCCCCATCTCGCCCAGTATTGACGAAACAAAAAACCTGAAACAAAACCAATACTGGCTGCAACATATGGAGTTTGTTTTAGGTTTTTTCCGGTCTTCGAGGTGTTGGAAGGCGCCCAAGTGGTGCATGACGAACTCCTTACAATTGCCTGTAAACTGGCATACTTAACATATTATGATTATTATTCTAACGTTTGGGGCCTACTGAAGAGCCGAACGCCTAGCTGCTGTATCCTGCACTATCAGAAACATGGGAGAAACGCGTGTCTGTAATTAAAGCTTGTTTCGTTGCGGATGTTTGTATAACATCATTGTCATATAGAATTCACACAACTTCTAGTGCTTCTCATTTGTAGAATGGACATTTCCGTGGTTATTTAGCGGCAGTTGATAATCTTCGACGGTAATGTTCATCGAACTTAAGGGTCTGACGCTTAAAATACAGGTTTGACCCAACTTATTCCATGCCGTGCACCTAATAATTTCCGCTATTATTTCCTTCTATACAATCTGAAGGTCATATACTTGAAACCTTATAGAGAACGTTTTTGTCATACTGAATAGCCGAACCCCTCGTGGCTGTATCATGCAGTCGCAGATACATCGGCGAAAAAATTGTCTGGCCTTAAAGCTAGTATCTATGCGGAAGTTTGGTATAACATCATTGTCATATAAAATTCACACTACTTTTATCGCTACTCGTTTTTAGAATGTACATTTTCGTAGTTTATTCGAGGCAGCTGATTGTCCTCGACGAAAATGGTCATCGAACTCTAAGGTCTGACCCTTAAACTTCATGTCCCATCCACCTACTTCCATGTCATGCACCTAATAATTTCAGCAATTTTTTTCCTGAACTTTTATCTGGAGGTCATTTA
>JAYGXS010000002.1:99204024-99262060 GCA_036362985.1 Ligula intestinalis | reverse complement strand
CGACAAGGCTTGAGCAGACCGATACATACGGATGATGCGATGTCCTGAGGTTATTAGTTTGCCTTTTAACTGACTGCGGCTTACTCTACCTGCAGTTTTTTGTCTCCTTAGTTTTTTTTTTCACCATCCGATTCAGAGTGGGGACTAAATTTTTTTTTTAAATCGATGATATTTTTTGAAAATGAATTAATCTTCTACTCTACTAAACGCTCCGGCTGTTTATGTGGTTGTTTAACGGAGAGCAGCATCTCTCATATTTTTATTTATTTTTGCAAAGCACTAATTTTGTAATGACGAGAGCGTGGGGGCCTAAAATATTAAATTCATTATAAATAGTGAATAGTACGCCTTCAAACTGACAGGGCGTTTCCGCCTCAGTTAAAGGAAATGAAAGTTTTTTCCACACTCAAAATATGTTTACTATGAAACAGTAACAGGTACAATAGATGGCTATTTTATTTTATGTTTCGCTAGTATTGTACCTTATTAGTCCGGTTTTTTCACTAAAAAAAAACTCCATTTTTCACACGTTATTGACCAAGCAAAAATAAGAGATTTTCCACCCTTACTAAGTAAGTTTTTATCAGTGTTGCGTTAGAATGACTTTTTGCCAGACTACTGTAAAACATCTATCATAATTCCCGTATTTAAATCGGGTCCGCGATCAGATATTCACAATGATCGCGGTGTTCATAAAACGCCCACTCTGGCTAAACTCTTTGAAAGCTTATTGCAAAAAATGACAGATTTTTGCATAAAAAATAACATTATTTGCTTCTCACAGCATGGCTCTTTACCGGACCGCTCTTGTGAAACATGCCATATGTCTTTTCTTAATCTACTAACTTCTTTTCGTAATTATAATCTCTCTGTGGTAGTTATCTATTTTGACCTTGGTAACGCATTCAATAAAGTTCCTCACAGGAGGCTCCTAGCCAAACTAGAGGCTTACCATTTCCTAGTTCTCTCACTGACTTTATCAGATCTTATCTTTCAAATCGACAAAAAAATGTTTTAGTGGGATCCTCATACTCTACTCTTACAGCAATTTTGAGTGGTGTCCTTCAAGGTACCATGCTAGGTCCTCTGCTCTTCTTGCTTTGCATAAATGATATATCATTGAGTGTTTAACACTCCCAATCTTATATGTATGCATATGATCTCAAGTGTGTTTATTCCTTCTCTAACTTCACGGCCGCGAAATGCTTAGACCAAATTCATTCTGATCTTCACGCAGTTTCGTCATCAAGCTCAACATGGCAAATGGAGTTCTCAACTTCTAAGTGCCGATAAATGTGCTTTTGGCCCGAAAGGCCGCCAAAACCTGTTATTTTTCAAGATTACCCAATGACTGAATGTTCCAGTATCAAGGATCAGGATTAAGCTAGACCAATTATATAAGACCTTTATTCAAACGCCGATAGAAATCGAGCCAAAGCCACACAGATTTGCGGCATTATCTCTGATAATTTCGTTCTTCCTGAAATGAAATTTAGACTTTATCGTATGTTCGTGCTTCCCTTCTTAGAAAACTGTTGCCCCGTTTTCTGTGTCATCAGACTATTCAAACCTATTTCTGCTCTACAACTATGTTTCTACTTCTATCTTCCGAAGCAGTTTTTTTCTCTTGCACACTTTTTGAACATGGAGGCCCGTTTAATACTGTCTTCATTATCACTGTAAGATTATTTTTAACTGCCATAAGTTTTCGTTTTAAGTGCAACATACATGGCAAAAAATGGCTAAATTTTGCACCAAAAGGACAATGTATGTTGACATTACTACGAAATTTTACGTTTACTTGCACATATTGTCAAATTCTTTTTTTGAATTTTTTTTTTCGAAATTTAATTTGTATAGATAGTACCTTACCGGCGCTGATAAATATAAATTCAAAACTCTAAATCCCGAACGAAGCTTATGGTGACAACAAAAGGGGGGAGGGTTTGGGTTGGGTTTTTTTTCAGCCTACCGGTGTTTTTGATGGCGTGAAGATATCCTTTACAAAAATACCTTACTATGATTATTATTATCCGAAGCTTTGTCCATGACTCTGAGAAATGACCATTGGCATATCCGAAGATCACGTTTTATTTATTTTCTCCTCCTCTTGTCCTGCGGGAACCTACATATTTTCCACTAGAAACTCCTCAACCAAGCGACTATGCTGCCGTTTCGATAGCCGAAACCCACAAACGTACTCATTTTGCCTTGTTTTACTCTACTACCCTGATTTAACTTACTAAGCAGTTTTCCTTATCTTGCACGGTTTTTAAAAATTGAGGCCGTTTGAAATAATCAGTGAGTAACACCATAAACCTTCTAAAACTGCCATTTTATAAAAATGCTATATTCACAATTAACTGCAATACATCGCGTAATATGGTCCTAAAAGTACATTTTATACTTATATCACTTAAAAATTTCACATCTATGCGTTCAAATTTTTTAATGTGTTTTCACATTTATATGAAACTTAGCGTGTATTACAGTTTCGAAAAACCCTTTAAAAAATTCAGGAGTCCCCATTGGCGAGTATATGCGCTCTCTCTAAAAATGTCGGCAGGCCTTACATTTATGTGGAAACTGGATGCCAGTTCAAACTTGTTCGCCTATTGGACAAAGGAGTCGTGGAGCAGGGGAATGGGGTGACAGTGGCAGGGTGGGGGCGGGAGACAGATAGGCTGGATGACTACAGGCAGCTTAGTGACTGTGGGCCATGCCATCCCTGCCGCTTGCAGGCAGTTTTTTGTGCACACAAATATAATAACGTCAGCCTGAAAGCTGTCGCATCTGCTGTTGCTTAGATATCCTGACCCAGGGGTATCGGCCTATTTCGAAGAACCCTGTAGATCTCGCTTAAAGCTTTGCTTGAGTCCACTCGATATCCTGAATTGACCATGTGCGCCAGAATGAAGCAGTTTATGCTCCTTACGTCAAATTTTCTCAGCAATGCCTGCATGTTTGCAGTCAGTTTAATTGATTTTATTAAAGGAGAAAAAGACTTATGATCTTCAGCTCCCTATTCATGACCAAAATTCCCAAATATGGACACAGTTACAAATGTTGATAAAACGAATGTGTTTTTTATTCGTTGAAAAGGCGCCGGCTCGCACGACCAATGGAACCTGCTATATAGGAGTAACTGAATGAGTAGATGCATATTTAGGTGGTCTTAGCTTTTAAGTATTGTGATATTCTCTTCTTGAAATTGGGTCATTTAATAATTAAAGCTGAACGCTGCCGGCCAGAAAGCTTGGTCAAAACATCATTTTAGCAATGCCCCTCTAAATGGGACTTTGATTAATAGTCTTTTTTTCTTTATTACAGTAGGTGCAGTGGTTTTTGTTTTTTCTTCACCACATTTCTCGTCATTAAACTCTCAGCACACCCATGTTTACGCAGATGGTCCTGGTTTTGCCCCAACTTCTCCTAAATAGTGGCCTCTTTGCAAATGTTCCTAGCCCTTTGCACAATGAATCAATCTATATTTCACTTCTTTTGGACGAGAACGACACTGTATACATGTGTCATTGGTCCAGACCAGGTTTTTAAACAGACGCTGATTCGTACGCAACCGTCTGGCCTGCGACGTCCAAGAACCGGGCAGGACCTGCTGTTTTCACCTCGAGTGTGAACTTAATGGATAGTTTTGCTTAGTTGACTGCATTCAAGATTGCGTCTTAGTCAATCACGGTTGAGGCGATTGCAAATATATCACAAACATACCAGCCATAGTTTCTTTAACTTGTGAATCAGTTTATAACGATAAAAAAATTTCAAGCTTGCAATGAATATGTCAGCTAGTAGATGTTCACGATGCAACACCGTCTATTTGTCTTTATAGCTGGTTTTCAAAAGAAACTGTACGTTGAATGTGCATTTTAGTGTGTTTTTCGGTGTTTGTATTCACATCAGATTTGTCAGCAGGTATTTCCAAAATGCAATCGGCTGTCTCAGTAGCCGGGTTGTTTGTAAACAGCGTTCACAGAGAACATCATATTACCGCTTAGACTTACGTATTTGATGCCTTCAATAAATTCGTGCATGCCTATAGAGCTAAGAAGTGCCAGCTAAAGCCATATAGTTTTGAATTTCTCTGCAAAATACTTTCCGCGGCATGATACGGATAAACAAACGAAATGGCAGGCCATTCTTATTGATTTTTGGTAGACCATGCAAGTGTGTGATGTGAGTGTCGACTGGTCATAGGCTTTCAAGATCACGCTAGCTTATGACATATCCCATATGAAGTATTATTCAGATGTCAGTCAAACCAGACTTAAATGCATCCGTGTAATCCATTTGCGTTTCTACTTTCTTGAAATTTTTGTGGTGGAAAAGGACGGTTTGCATCTTGCTTATGTTGTCCATTCTGTGAATTGTAACGACACCGGCTACTTTTTTCAGGTCCTTTTGCCCAGGATGTTATTGCTCTGCTGCAGCTGCTTTAGCTTCTCTAGATGTTATTTTGTAAGCAGTCCTCGCCTTTTTGTGCACACGTTCAGATACTGGTAACTAAAATTCACAAGTTCAGATTTAAAGTGCCTGACAGTTTCTGCAGATATGGGCTTTATGTCATAATTGTGCATTGATAATGCCGATCTGAATTCATATCTTTCTCGTCCTCTATCATGTGCATAATAACAGAGCTTTGTGAACGCGACACCATGGTTCTCCTTTCTGTACATTAATTATATTAAATTTATTTAGGGCTGTTAGGTGTTAGGGGATGTAACAGAACAAATCCGGCTAAAAGCTCTTTACTTCTAATTTATTTCCATACATCCCCCGAAAACACTACCCAATCACTTCGCCTCTGCAAGCTTTGAGTTGAAACGCTGAGGGCTTTAACCATTGACATGATCCTATGATGGTGGAAGTGTCCTCACCATGGCAGACGTCACAAGCCCCGTTTGGTGAATCCTGCCTCAGACCAGAGTACACTTCTATACTAATCTATATCGTGCTTGAAAAACTGGATCCAGTTTTCTGAATAGAACGACTATATCCGAATTAAAACAAAGAGGGGATTCATTGGCGTTTGCTAATGTTTCATTTTAAAAAAATTGAGTTGATTTGATTTAACCTTTTTACCCGTCAGAGATGGTGCCGGCGTGGCAAACACACCGCGCATGGGCCGATTTCCTAGCAAAATGCCTTGTCTTAGAAACCAGATGTTTATAAGTTGCACTGCACGGACTGGATGCAATACTGCCTGAAACGGTAAACGTGTGTTCGTAAGAAGCTCAATCTCGTAACCTTGAGATGGTTGCGCAAACCGTAATCGTTGACAGCAGGCGGCTATTGGCACGCAGGAAAAAAGCACCGTGTATCACATAATGACATCACAGTGGCTGTAATAACCACTAAGCATGTTTCGCTTCCGCGACAAGTCATCTAGGCCACAGTCTGCTAACATTTCAGGCGATAAAACACACTTTTTTCTAATAACGAATATAATAAGACAGCAAACAGTGTATTTTTGCCTGAATCCTCTTCATCGCAAACTAATATCCCTAAACGGTATGCAACATTTCTGCTTATATGTCAACTCAGCTTACAATGGTTCATATTTTCCGTCAGTAGTATACGTTGAAGTCAGTTTTTGTGTACTTGAAAAAAGCTTCCTTTCTCGCTCAGCATTTGCAGGATTTAAAACCTGAAACAAAGACAATATTGGCTGCAACAAATGGTGTTTTTTAAAGGGTTTTTACGGTCTCCGAGGTTTTGGAAGGCAACCAGGACCTGCATTACCAACGCTTTACGATTTTAATAATATTTGTATTATAATCGATTGCGGTTCCTCCAAAAACCGAATGATATTTTGAGGGACTTTGCTGGCTGGGTTAGTGCAGGTCACAATCAGCAGTGTTAATAGAAATGTAAAACTTGATGACGAAAGGAAAACTGAACAAGAAAAAAAATAATGCCTTTAGTCTTAAATTTTTCCCACTAACATTGCTTCATGCACAACATTTGAGGTCACACGCAACAGTGGGACTTAAAGACATTTCAGAATAAAATGCCAAACAAAATGTGCATGTTATGAAGAGCTATTGAAGCACTTGCAGCGGAAAAAAATATCGATTTTAGATGCCGAGTTAGATTTCGCAAAATGGCTATTTGTTCTTTCCCACTTTACAAGCTTCATTAGCGTGGCAATGTTTTGACCCTCCTGGAAGCATACATAAGATGGGCTAACGACGTTGTGGAGACATTTGTAAATAAGGCTGTTTGTTATTTCCTTTACCACACATCAGAACGGTCGTTCAAAGTCCAAAACGGTAAAAGAGCATATCAAAATGTGCTGATAGGATATTATTTTTTGTGATTTTCCTTTTTGCCCAGGCCAACTACCAGTGCATCAGATTATCTCATGTGAGTGTTTCTATTTGTTGTTTCGCTATGTTGTCACTAATGATGAAATTTCTGAATTTGCCAATTGGCTTTGATCTAACAAAAATATTCTTATGTGTTAAGCCTATCAAGAACGTGGTGATATCATACGGTGTCGTACATGACATTGCCCCAATTGCCCTTGAATCAGGGTGTGCTCAATGAGTGAATACCGCAGTGGCACCGTGTTACGTCGCATTAACTTTGAATCTCAGAGGCAAAATTTGCTTTCGCGCACAACCCAGTTAAAATCAGCATATTAAAATGTTGTTTTTCTACCACTAGAAATACTTTGCCGACAATGAGTGAGGTTTTGGGGTGTAATGCCATTCTACGTATCTTCTGCGTCTTAAAGAGCGGAAAAAAGATGAGACAGCTAAAAGTAGAGCTGGAGAAACGGATAACTAATGGTGAGATAAATGTCAAAATAAGCGAAAGCCAAAACGCTCAAGTCAAAAGGATATCACTTGGGTCGAAGCCAGTAAAACTGACTGCCTAGCTGTGCCACCAACAAAACATAAGACATTCCCTCTTAAATTGGTCATTCTTAATGTCAGAACATTGATTTATAAAATGCCTCTGCTCCAGACTCTGGTTTTTGTCAGCCACCCAGACATTGTTATTGTAACTGACACAATTCACAATTCACGGTGGTGGAGGAGAGGTGCTGGCTGCGTGTTGTTCTAAAAAAATACTCCTTACTTATTGGCTGTGTTGATCAACCTCCTCCGCCAATCCGGACTACAACCTTTGTCGCTGAAGTGCGATATTCACCTTCCTGACGTGCAATGGTTTCCACTTTCCGTTTCTTTAAGGTTCGATAGCTAAGTCGAGACAGTAGATATCGGCATGTGGGATCACTTAGTCGATCTTCCCATTCGAGGAGCAAGCAAACGCGATGTAATTTTTGTAGGGGATGTTAAAAACACTCAGAGTCATCCTAAGACACACATGGGAGTTAAGATCATATTACACTTAACAGTGAACTAGAACTGGAGGCAGATGAATCATTTTCCCGAAAGTTCAGTTTATATCATGAATTTAGATCAGCAAACACGGTGAATCAACTGGCATATCTAAACGCTTTCAACTCTTCTGATTTTTTTAAAAATGTTTGAAAGTAAATGTTTGTACCGATGCACTGTACAAAGTGCTGGATCCGCTCATCGTCAAATTTGTCCACCGTAAGAAAAAAGTACATGTCAAGTATGACATTTACCTTCTTATATCGTTCCGTTATAGGCTGCGTAAACTCTCTCGTCGTTTGCATTGCAGACCTAGAAGGTCTCCGCAGAAAACCAGAAAGCCAATGAGGCCCACCTCGGTAAAAGTATTTCCCTGAAAGTTTGAAAACTGTTTTCGCGTACAGAAAATGCGTTTTGGAAAACGCAACACCGCATATTTCAAAACGCCTTAGGAAACCCTATAACTGAGGCTTAGTTGACCGCAGATAGCTTGAATGGGTTTCTATTGGAAACCTTTAGTTAAAGCTGGTTCACTGCACCTACACCTATTAGGATTTTGACCGGTGCCGTCGTCTAAACAATAAGATTTACACTCTGGACATAACTGAAGTTATTCGTCGTTATCGTAAATATTAGAGTCGAGGATCAGATGGCGTCCCCATAAGCCTTCTTAAAGCTCAAGCGAATGATATTTTTCCGTCTAATCTCTGTAAGGTAATACATCTTGCTTTTGAGAGGCAAACCTTTACATCGTAAGTGACGGAATCACACATAATGCCTTTTCGCAAGTAGGGCCAATCAATGTCATTCGACAGCTTTAGGCCAAAAAATGCAATTCTTGCAGCCTCAGACATTCCGAAGACCTTGATGAAAGAAATAAGATGCATAACTTGACAGAGAACAACCTGCGCACTACAGTTCATCATGACTTTCTACAAAAACGATATTGTGACACCTCCCAGCTACTTTTTGTATTATGTGCTGCAATTTAGAGACAGCAGTTTTGCAATTTAAAGAGTATATGTGATTTTACTAAGGCTTTGAGTGGGTCAATCATAACCTCCTCCTTCTGAAACTGGCCTCATTCGGCAAAGATAAAAAACCTCTCAAATGTATATGTTCCTACTTGAATGCTCGCACGCAAGGAGTAAACATTACTTATGCTATATCCAACCCAAAGCATATGAGGTTTGGAGTTATACAGGGTAGTGTACTGGGTCTGCTCCTATGTCGCCTGTTTGTCAACGATGTTTAAGATTGTTTTCACTATGGCAGACCCTTCGTGCCTGCTGATGATATGAAAGTCGCGTTTTGCTGTTAAGCGGCAGATTGCAACATTATGCTCGAGCTGATAAAAAAGGATCGTCAGGCCTTCGCTCCACCCATTCATGGCACATAGGCTACGCTATGGTTGTTTGCGACGATATTCAACTGGAATTGAGCCTTCATGGCAATAACTTCATGGCACAGGAGTCATCAATGATTTGGGCATATCCTTCTCTAATTGTCTCAATTTTTCAGAACACTGTGCACTGATAATATCAAACGCATGACAAACAACCAGATTTATCCATAGAATTTTAAAGAATATAAAGGTTATAAGTAGCCTGTATAATATGTACGTGGGTACTAGTCTTGAAAACTGCTTGTTTTTATTCAGTCTTCTGCGCACGTTTGAACGAAAGAAAATAGAATCAGTACAACACTTCTTTACAAAGGAGTTTTCACTACAGATCACCGAAACGTAACCTTCCAATAAAAATGGGAACTTATGAAGCTGGATCATCTGTGGCTTTGTAAATTGCAGAAAGGTCTATTTTACCATGTAACATTTTTAAAATAGTGAAACCCTTAATCGATTCTGTGCAGCTTGAGCACTCTCAACGTGCCTGTCATAGAAAATGTTTTCTTTTTGTTCTTCCTATTGCGCGTACGGTTATTTACCGGCAATTATTTAAAGTAAACGTCATATTTATCTGGAAAAAAGCTGCCCAAAAGTACTTAAACCCAGCAAAATGTCGATATGTTTAAGCGAGCTATAACTAGTTTTCTACATTCAGGACAACTTTCAAAAATGTTCGAAGCTGAATCGGTGCAATTTATCTTTCACTCTGATGGCGTTCGCGGACTTTGAACCTCACCAGTATTTATGTTAAAGATAATAGGGCTTAACAGCAGCCCACAGTCTGCTAACCCTTCAGCCGATAGCGTGCATCATTTGCCAACAACCATTGAAGGAACACTGAGAACACTGTGTTCTTGTGCCACCCCTCTCCGTCACAAATTTATGTCCTCAAACGCTATGCAACAATCCTCTTGCTGATGTGTCAACTCAGCTTTCAGGTTTTTCACTTTAAACAAACACCCTATCTCGCTAATATTGACAAAACACAAAACCTGAGGCAAAACCAATACTTTCTGCAACAAAGGGAGTTAATTTCAGGATTTTTCTGGACTTCGAGGTTTTTGAAGTTGCCCAAGATGTACAGTCCCAACTCTTTACAATTGCCTGTGGACTGGCATTAAAAACATATTACAAATAAAAAAAGTACTAACACCATAAGAGGAAATAATCGTATTAGAATTGTTTAATTTAAGGATGAAATTTGAAATTATAAAAAAATTGGCATTTGCACGATTCAAAGGCAGCTATTTGCCTTAATTATATTATTACTCATACTGTTGAAAAGTGATTGATCATACCTCCTTATCATTAATAGCACCATGCACAATAAACCTACATTCATATTTGCACTAACACCCTCAGCGTCAATATGCATCTCATTTATGCTAAGGATATAATGGTCATCAATAAAGCGTGTGCTTAGATGTCACATTGAACAAGATATTGCGGCATTTAACTGTGCGGTCTAAGAATTTTATTGTTAGGCCCTCCTGTGAAATATCTCAATAAATATCACTTTGCACCGCCTATGACAAAATGATAATTTTAATAATAATAATCACATGCAACAACATTTGCACCTTTAAGTTTTTCAAAATGTTGACTGGAGGTAAGCCTACACAAGCGAGAATCCATTTTCTGATCCATAGCTCAGTCAAATAACCCATGGGGCGTAATTATTATTTGGCTTTGACCATACTTGTGCAAGCCTGCTTACATCATTTAAATTAAATGCACGGCGCATGAAGAGCTACGAAGGTGAAGGTGCATTGTGGACTCTAAAAGCGGTATTCCTTGTGCATGGGTTTGATTCAATTTCAAATCACTATTGTTTAATCGAAATAAATAAATTTCCTGTTGTCATGAACGGTTTGAACATTACTAAAGGAAGATACTTCATTGACATAACGAACAAGCGGGTATACGCTACATCAGTATATATTATTCCGCCAAATATAAACATGATATATTTGGAGGTATGGTACCTTGATGGTTTTCATAACATAAACGCGGCCTGTAGAGTGACTCACGTTGCCCACATTCTTGCAACTGATCCCTTTCATGAATTTTCGCACAATAAATTATTAATTATCATACGCGTTTTAAACCATGGCAAGGTAAGATCATCATATATAATAAGAAGTGCATGAATATGGTTAATGTTATCGCAAACAGCATGATGCTTAGCAGTTCTCCAAATTTCAAAAAACTGCCAACAAATTTTGCACAGTTACACCTATTAAAATCACATGAAACCCATTACGGAGATTAAACCATAAGATCACCAAGCACGTACACCGTGAACCAAATTGCTTGCCAAAACAATTGAAGCAATCTGCTTCGCAAGCACGGCTCTATAGCTTTATCCGTGACGGACTTTGCTGGCATCGACGTGGACCAGTAATAAGAAAAAAAACAATTTTAAGACAAATCAATGGCCCTCAGCAAATTGTTTTGCGTAACATTGCGCCATTTTCTTCGTCATGCTTTAAGCCAGCAGCAAACGGCGAAGACGATCCAAAAATGAAGATGTAGGCTGCCAAACAAGTGTTAATCAATATTGCTGAATTAACAGACGCAGAAAATTATACACACACTGTTTTCAAAGGCTCAGTAATACAGCACGCTTACTTTATGCTGTCTTAAAAGAAAAGGGTAAGAAATCACGTTCAGTTGACCAAACTGCTGGTGATCATTTAGCAGAACAGCTAGCGTTCTAGTTAAATGTATTCTTTTTGAAATAAGCATGAAGCAGCAGTTTGTGATTAATAACAAAAAACTGAAAATTTTGCTTCAGCCTTTAAAAATTGTAGTCATTTTCAATTCTCAATGAAAAAAGGACCGTTAATAATGGTGAAAGCAATATGGCGTAAAATTAACAAAATACACCTTTATTGCAATAGAAAAAGTGCTGGAAGGAAGTGCGGTATGCAATGGCAAGTGACGAAATGGTAAGGCAGATATGAAGCGTTGCAGGCAAAGTTTTAACAATTACCATGGAAAAGTCCCGTTATTGTGGGCTGAATGCTATATCTATGATGCGAAATTACAGTCGCCCACATTCTTATATTTGTGGTCATGCAAAACAGTAGGATTTAAATAAAATTTCAGAATAAAATACCAAACAAAATGTGTACCTGTTTAAGTGCTATTGAAGCACTAGCAGCGGAAATAATATCGATTTTAGAAGCTGAATTAGATAACACTTAATATTAATATTTTTTTCCCACTTAACAGGCTTATTTAGCGCGGCAATGTTTTGACCTCTCTGGCAGCACGAGTAAGTTGGGTAAGTGACGTTGCGCATAAAATTGTAATTTTTTGCCGTTTGCTCACCTTTGACAACATAGCAAAACGGTCTTTCAAAGTCCAACACTTTAAAAGAGCATATCGCATTGTGATGATATGACATTATATTTTTGCAGTTTGTCCCTATTGCTCAAGTGAACTACCAGTTCATCAGAAGAACTTATGGGAGTGTTTTCACTTGTTGTTTTGCTATGGTGACACCATTAATGACATTCCCGAATGAGGCAATTTTTTTCGAAAAACGAGGAATATTCTGATTTGTTATAACCAGCACAAATGTGCCGAGGTTATAGAGTGATGTACACGACGTTGCAACAATTTTCCTGGTATCAGGAGTGTGCTTAATAAATGAATGCCCCTGTGAATGCCCAACTGTATACCCCACCTTGCGTCACCAAAATTTTGATTTTCAGAGAAAACAGGCCTATTTTAGTTTTGCTATTTGCATAAAACTTGGTTAATATCTGCATCTCAAAATGTTGTTTTTCCTAAGGTGTTGAACTGAGCGTTCAGGCTGAGAGAATATGTCTACCATGCCTACAACCAGAAACTCTTTGCCGAGAATGGGTGGTGTTAACACCACAAGGGAGAACAAGGGTCTTAGCTTTGTTTAATTTAAGGACGAATTTTTAAATTATATAATCATTTGCCAATTGCACGATTCGGTGGCAGCATATTGACGAGAGGATATAATTACTCATGCTGTTGAGAATAGATTGATTATACCTGCTTATCGAAGAAAGCTCCAGGGACCCCAAGTATAAACTGATATTTCCACACACAACTTAGGTGTCAATAAGTACCTTATTTATGCTGAGGACGTGATGGTCATAAATTAAGCTTGCACTTCGAGGTAATTTGCGGCCCATTTTTGTGTAAGATGTCATAATAAGTACGATATACGGACATTTACTGTACGGTTTTGGCATAATTTTGGCTGGCTCTACAGTAAAAAAATGGAAACTAAACACTTACTTATTAACAATGATATTATGTAACAGCATTTGCACAATATAGTTTATCTCCTGCTCTGGTTCGACGTTAAACTAAGCAATCTAGAATCCATTAACTGACCCATTTTCTCGTTCAAATAAACCTTGGGAATTAATCTTAATAAGTTTTTACCACACTTGTGCAAGCAAGTCGACATAAGTTAAATTAAATGTACGGTGCATGAAGTCTCAAAGGCAATATATGCTTTGTTGGCTCAACAAACGGTGTTCCGTTTGTGCATGGGTTTTATAGAAACCAGAGCAGTTCAGTTATCGTGAAATGTTTGAACATTATTAAGGAAAGCTACTTAATTGACATAAAGCGCAAGCGGACATATGCTACGTCGGTACATATCCTCCCGCCCAAAAATACGCATGATATATGTGTAGTTGCGGAACGTTTATAAAAATGGTTTTCATAGCATTCCTGTTCCATGCAGGTTAACGAGCGTTGCTGATATTCTGGGGGATAATTACTTTCTTGAACAAACGCATCATATTTCCCCGCGCTACTCCTAGAACAAGTCTACATCGATATCCCAAACCAATTAGTACCTAGGATATTGTAGCTGCAGCCGTTCGTTTACAGTTTTTTTCTGCATCTCTTAAATAATTTTTCTTGCGTGGATGATCTTTTCAAGTCAGAATTTAAGAAGATTTTGTTTTCCAACAAAATCTATCGAGGCGCAATCTCTTTAAACCAAACACAACATCTTCAAACCAGCAAATTCGTAACTAGGTAAAATCGATCGTCAAGATGATCATATTCTTGAGACCTTCAAAGGCTGAGTCATTTCCCAATATTGAATACATTTTTTTAAAAAAAAATTTAAAGTGCTTATTAAAAAAAGGCGTCAGTATTCATTAAGTTTACTCTGATTTATTGTCGCAAGTCATAATCTGAAAATCATATCAACCGTTTTTTTCTGAACATAATAACTAATACAGTTTGTTCAGATTTTAACAACCAGCTGCGGTAAAATCATATAGGCTGTATTTTAATGCATCATCTTACATTTAAAGCAGATTTTTTTCTAAATAATGAGAGCGAAAATTAAAGCTCATCGTAAGAAATCTGCTCCCAGAACCAATCGGTGCCTGACCATGCTTCTTAGTCAATGCCTTGATAACAATATGCAGCCGATTGGCAATGCTAAGCAAATTGATTTATCTGCATTTTAAAACTTAAAAAAAAAGGTAGACTTCCTCGTCCATTATATAACCACGGAAGCTTTTAATAGGCAAGAGCGAAGCTTTTACTGTTCACTAAAATGCCTTCACATTAAGTCACCTTTAGGATCTTGCAAAATATTTTTGTTTATGCTTAGGTGATTTCGACTACAAAATTGCAGAAGCCAAACGCCTCAAATCGCGTAGCACAAACCTTCCCATCCTAGTTAAATTGTTTGCGCCGATCGAGGTGGACTCAATTTTGCTAAACAAGGTCGCATTTTCCGATATTTAGAAATGATTTAAAAAGTTTACTCTGTCAAGATCTTACACCGATGGAGCAAAGACATACGGCTCTCCAGTCCGATAGACCAATGATTTCTCAGCCTACTATTCCTGAATCTCTTCTTAGTCCCGATAGAGTAAATGCACTCGTTTATCCTCCCCCCTTGAATACATGGCCACATACCCACTTACGTCAGTGCACTCGTTATTCCAACCTCCCAGATGTAAATTTGTTGTCCTATTACCGTCAGTAAACCTGCTATCTCTTCCTCCCGAATGTCTAGTCATAGGTCCATAAACATCAGTGCACCAGAAAGACCATCCCTCTTGATATCGGGACCGTCGAGTCCTACCGCTTCGTCATCTTCTACGATAAATACTAGTCTTAATACATTACCCGTCCAACGATCGATAAATTACGCTGCCTCTAACTCGGCAACATTTTTATCAAGAATGTTGCAAACACCGTTGAAGGCGTTTGACCGAGTGCTCCCCAACGCAACCTAGCTCTTCTTTTGACCGTGAGACTCATACTTTTCCCCGTATAGTTTGCTATTGAACACGCTGGGGCCGAAAAAAAAAACAATCTTATTTGCACGGTAGTACGTCAAACTGGTAAAGATTTAAATCTAATCGGAGTTGCCGTAGAGGACATTCAGTGATAAAGACCACAAGTCCTTCCGCGAGCGGTCCCATTAATAATTTTATGTCACAGTTCCCCCTATCAGTTCCTTTTCCCATCCTCTACCACCCAAAACTGCTAAATTCTACATGTCTTCTCAGCTGCCCCCATTCCTCATAAATGCCCCAGAAGCTTAATTGGGTTACTTTTTCTCCATTTTTCACTGCACGAAAGCGAGGTTCCTAGACATATAAGACCTCATCAGCAATCCGTGGTTGGCTACCCGTATAGTTACAGCTCCTTAACCGTCAGAACTTATTCCACAAATAATAACGGCGTACAGTTAGCCTACCCACCCTCAAATTCTGTTTTATGAATAACGATATCCATAGTCATGTCACCGGAAACACACTCCATGTCATAGTGCTTAATGCCAGGTCCATTATAAATAAAATGGCTGAACTTCGAGCTATCAATTTCATCGATGATGCCCGATGTTATTTGCTTAACAGAATCTTGCAACCATCCAATCATCGCTGTCTCTTCCCTTATCATAGATTAGTACGATTTCTATTGCCATGATCGCATTAATAAGCGTGGTGGTGGTCGTCTTTTCTATATTATAACGTCATTTTTGCATTTTCCGTTTTAAGTTAATAGCAATTTTTTCTCTGGAAATTACTGTTCCGCCTCTATTATCCTGTCGCCCCGGCAAAAGGCAATTATCGGATGTGTATATAATCCTCATAACTGTTCATCTGGGAAACAAGCAAATTTGTGTGAAATATTAAATTGAGGAAGTCAAGTTAAGCGAACGAACGTTTTCGATTAATTCATCATCAGGCAATACAGTAATATAAGGGAGGGTAGAGTTAACGAAAGTATTAGGCAAACCAATCAGTAGTAACAAGGGGGAGAGTGAAGGGAGAGGTTTAAAAGGATCAAGGGGGATCAAGGGGATCAGATTCTAGTCTTAATAAGGGACATAGAAATGGGGTGGGGGGAGAGGGGAAGGGAAAGGTGTCCGACAATTAGTTCATGGCATCCAGTGGTCCTCGTCTCGGGTTTTTTTTTTGGGTTGTGTGAGGACGCAAGGTGTCAACGTCTTAGGACTGTGTCGGTGGCCTTTGGATGCTTGATGCCACTGTCTCATCATTGTTTCGCTGCGTAGTAAGAGGCGTGAAGGCAGATTTTGAAAAGGCTTTTGGCCACGGTAGCCTTTGGGCCGCTACAAATGCTTTATGCACACATAAAATTGGGTTTGTGAGGCGAGTGGCGACTGCTTATGCCATCGCAAGTATCCGCTGACGCAGGAACATAGAGTGTTGAGCCGGAACTTTGTAGACGACTCTAAATGCTTGGTTGACGTCTACCCGATGACCGCTGTCTACCAAGTGAGCCAGAATTGCGCTTGATATTGACTTAGTTTCGCCTCTGTTTAGCCACGCAGGGTGATGCTCTCTCATGCGCTTGGATAGACGTCTAATCGTTCGACCAATGTAACTTGCCCCACAGGAGCATGTAAAGTTGTAGATACACATTGATGTGGTCTGGAACGACAGTCTATCCTTGCCTTCAAGGCGAAGAAGTGGAGTGCTTGAGAACAATAATCTTAACTTTGCTGCTGGATATGTACGCGCGATTGCAGCGTTCAGACGAAGCCGTAGAAGTTCGCTTGCTGGATCACCTTGAATAGGCAGTGTAAGAAAAACGATTTTTTTCTCAGCCGTCGGTACCTCCGGTCTTGGTGGACGTTCCCCCATAAACTTATCGATGAACTTATCTGGGAACCCATTTTCTTGTTAGGTATTTTTAAGCAGTGCGAGTTTTACCTCCAGTGTCTCTGGAGAACATATTCGCCTAGCTCGGTTCGTGAGGCAGCGGACGAGGCCTCGTTTCTGACTTAGTGGCACAAAACTGTAGAAGTTAGTGTATTGCCCTGTCCAGGTCGTCTTACGAAATTCACTTCTAATTTTTGATCCATCAGATCTTCTACTAAGGAGGACGTCCAGAAAGGGGAGGCACTGTCTGTCCTCTTTTTCCAAAGTGAAGGTTAACGCTGAAAGCACCTGATTCAATTTATCTAAGAATGTGTCAAGCTCAAGTCTCCCGTCTGCTATCATAAATATATCATCCACATAGCGAACATAGACTGGAAGGTCTTTTATAATAGGAGAAAGTTTGTTGCTCTCAATTTTGCCCCTGAAAATATCGGCTAAAAGAGGTCCAAGTGGTGATCCCATCGCTACCCCATCAATTTGGCGGTAAAATTGGCCATTTAAGCTGAATTGCACGTTTAAAACGCAGCTTAAGAATAATTGCTTCATGTCTCCGATCGGCATGCCGATTGGGAACTCTTTTTTAACAATCTCGTCACACAAAAATATATGGTTTCTGTGAGGGGAATGTTGGTGAACAGTGACGCCACATCTAGGGATAACATCGTTTTACCGTTTATATTAGTGCTTCTTATGGATTCGAAGAATTAAAACGTGTCCCGTTGTCTATGCGGTGCTATTTGGTGTCAAATCGGTTTCAACTTTTCTGCCAGCCAATTTGCAATTGCATGATATGTTGAGTTGCACATATCCATTAATTGGCCGTATTGGAACGTCTGGTTTGTGAATCTTTGGCAAACCATAAAGCCTTGGGGGAGCTGTGCCTGTGGGTTTAAGCGCTTCTTACTCTTGGTCACTAAGAAAACCTCGGTCTTTCAGTTTCCGAAGATAAGTAGTGAGTTGAGTTTCTATGTTCTCCGTTTGATCCTTATTCTGTCTTTCCCTTTTGAACTTAGTTTCGTCAGCCAGGATTGATTCAATCTTTGAGACGTAAATACTTTTACTCATAAGAACGAGACGAGAACCTTTGTCCAGTTTTGTCATGAATATATCAGTATTTTGGCGCAAAACTTTGAGCTTCTCCAAATGCTCTTTCGTGATGTGTCCAATACATAACGGTTTAGCTCTAAGATATTGATAGCAGCAATTAACGAGTGTAGATTTAAAATACTCTGCCTCCTCTGGCGTTGTAGGTACTAAGTCATGTGTCTGACTCAAAAGATTTTCGAATTGCACTTCTGCCCCTAATCTGTTCAGCCTTCTATTAGGAAAACAAAATTTGTGGCCTAGGGATAGTATTTTAAGCAGGTGTTTGTCAAGCGTCATGTTGGTTTAATTATGAACGTACCGCTCCGGATCACTTGGGAATGAGGATTGAGGCTTCGTTGGATTGATACTGCGGGTTAGTTTTGTCCGTTTTACTTCCATACGTCTTTGATTTACAGTCTGCACGTAGCTGCTAAAGTTCATTCTTTCTTCATCGTTTAAGTCATTCAGGACTGCCATTCGTTGATGTAGATTTCGGTTAAGCTCACTGATCTTCATTGCGACACCTTCCAGGCGATTCTCGGCATATCTCTTTAAAGTTTTGTTCGAGATTATCGTCCGACTACTTCGAAGAGACCTCCAGTAATCGTGAGGATATTCACATTTGACCGTGCAGTTTGTAATGAAATCAGAAACTACATTCGCTTCGGCAAGGCGGGTGTTGAAACGCACGTACTCATTAAGTACCTTGAACACCGAGGGATTCTTGGATTGTTTAAGTTCAGCGATGATACCCATGTAAGCATTGAGGAAGTCAAGTTAAGCGAACGAACGTTTTCGATTAATTCATCATCAGGCAATACAGTAATATAAGGGAGGGTATAGGTGACGAAAGTTTAGGCAAACCAATCAGTAGTAACAAGGGGAAGAGAGGTTGGAGAGGTGTAAAAGCATCAAAGGGGATCAAGGGGATCAGATTCTAGTCTTAATTTGGGACAGAGAAATGGGGTGGGGGGGAGGGGAAGGGGAAGGTGTCCGACAATTAGTTCATGTCATCCAGTGGTCCTCGTCTCGGGTTTTTTTTTGGGTTGTGTGAGGACGCAAGATGTCAAAGTCTTGAGACTGTGTCGGTGGCCTTTGGATGCGTGATGCCGCTGTCTTATCATTGTTTCGCGGCGTAGTAAGAGGCGTGAGGGCACATTTTGAAAATGCTTTTTGCCACGGGAGCCTTAAGGCCGCTACAAATGCTTTCTGCACACATAAAATTGGGTTTGTGAGGCAAATGGCGACTGCTTCTGCCGTCGCAAGTATCCGCTGACGCAGGAACTAAGAGTGTTTAGCCGGAACTTTGTAGACGACTCTTAATGCTTGCATTTCACAATCCAATTTATTAAGTTAAAATTATTGATAGATATTTAAATTTTCCTGAAGTCGACCGGCTTGCATACTATTGCCCACCTAGATATCAGCCTTTACTAGACAACATTAATTTTTCTAACTGGTCTAAACTGGCTAGTTCCCCAACAAAGGCAAAATCATATCTTAAATGCGTATTTTAGAAATGTTTTTGCCCCTATCTTCGTTGATTTTAAACAGAACATCTTCCAAAGTGATCACACATTAATTCACTGTTGCCTTCCGCTTCCTATTACGAAACAGGCTAGTGCTAGTCGTACCTCTCATGCCTATGACCTCGCAGATATTAGCTAAATCAACAATTGTCTGGACTCATTAGATTGGCAGAGCCTCCCCTTCATTAATGACGCTGCATATCTTTGTGAAATCATGTTGGTCGATTTTAATAAAATGCTAGAATTCGTGCCTCTTTAAATTGCGAAACCCTACACACCAGAATCGACCGCCAATCATTTTCTTTTGCCCAGACTAAAGAAATGGATTAGGCGCCTGGAAATATAGATTAACTAGTTCGCTGTCTGTGAGTCTGATGATCGCAGAGATATTGAATTAGCCTCAAAGATTCGTCCTGCATAAAACCAGCACAAGAAATCGTGCGCCCTGAGTGAGTCAAACTTTTGGAATTCGGTTGCACAACTGTTTCGTCGTAGGTCCTCACCAAAACGAGGAATTGAAGTGCCCCTATTGCTCAATGAAAATAAAACATTGGTACAAGATGAGTTGGATAAGGTTGAATTATTAAATGCTTTTTTTTCGAAACATTTTATGACAGAATCCGGACTGGTCCCCTCATTTCAATGACACCAAGACAATACTCGTGGAAACATTGATTTTTCCATAAAATTAATATGTCAGCAGATAAGCTGTCTAAAATACACGCACTCGTTGAGATCTGATGGTATCCCCGATTAAGTTGTCAACATAGTGTCAACGTTTTTTCCAAATTACTTAGCCATATATTTTCAGTCTATCTATAATGGTTACTTTCCTGACAGTTGTAAGACATCCATTATTCTTCCATTCTTTAAATCAGGATCTCGTTCACACATAAATAAGTACCATGGTGCTCATTAAACCTCGGCCCCTAGCTTAACTTCTGGAAAAGGTAATTGTTTTTCAAATTCTTGATTTGTGTCTGAAAGGTAAGCTTTAAAGTGACTCACAGCATGATTTTCTACCCGGAAGATCATGTGAGACGTGTCAATTAACTTTTATTAACAACGTCCATTTCCTCCATTACGAGCAGCAATCAGTGGTTGTGATCTAGTTTGACCAGAGCAAAGCCTTCGAAAATGTACCACACAGACGGCTTCTGGTAAAATTGGAAGCAATTTGCATCTTTCCCCCTCTCCTTGACTTTATCGGTTCCTACTTGTTTAACTGTAGCCAGAAGGTCCTTGTATGTAAAAGTTACTTAACTACTCAGCTGATCACGAGTTGCATTTTTCAAGGCACTGTCTTAGGTCCTTTACTCTTACTTCTGTGCATATGCGAAATTTCGACTGTTCTTAAAAAGCATACAATCTCATTTATGCAGACGAACTCAAATGCATAAACTTGTTTTCTAAGGACACGGCAAGTAAATGCGTTGATAAAATTAATGCTTACCTACTAACACTCTCACGTTTGAGTGCTACCTGGCAGATGTAATTCTCTCATTTCAAATGTAGTTTCATGTGTTTTGTCCTGCCAAGCTTCATCGTCCCCCAAGTCTTTCAAAATGCTCAACTTTTCGAATGATCCACCATAAAAGACTTAGAGCTAAGCTACACAAATAAACAAGCATTGTCGCTTTATGCGGATCAAATATCTGCGAAGGCTGTACAGATCTGTGGTTTTATATTACACCATGTCTTCCTGCTGGAAACAAAGTTAACACTTCATGGCACGTATGTTATACATATCCTTGAATATTGATGTCCCCTATTTGGTATAATGAATGCTTCGGACCGTGGTGCGATTAAATAAGTACAGAGGGTATTTCCTCGCAATATAATTGCCTTAACTCGGTCCACTCTTTCTTATATGGAGATATGTTAGTTAGCTAACATGACATTTTTTGGGTCAGAAGACTCGAAGCGGGCCTCCGTTTCGTCTTCCGCCTTAATTCTACCCCTAACATTTCATGAATCAATGCTCCCATTCCCGCAGATATAATATATGTCACTCATAATTTCTCCAGGATATTTGCAAACACACATTTTTTTGGATTTAAAAACAGGGTCCCCTTGGTTTATGAGGTGGTTATGTTTAGATCTTTTTTTTCCATACGTCTTCCTTCTTTGAGTGATCTTTGCAGCGATATTAAGTCCACTTCTCTGTTCAGTCATCATTGCAATTTTCATCATTCTCCGTTTTACAACCCTGATAATAGGCTTCATAGTCTTTAGTCATGCTCGTGGTGGTCCTGCTATTTTCGCCAGCTCGTCGATAAACTCCGCAGTCTGAAAGGTCATATATCCGGCGTATCGTTGATGATCAGGTGACCGCTGCCATTTCCTCATCTTGCTGACTCTGATCGTCCGCGATGGCGTCCTCCGGTCTCACCTCCCTGATGGTTGATCATGAAGTCGGGCGGTGTAACAATGCTGAACGACAGCCTCTGTTGTTAAATGATTTCTCCAATTACAGTCATCGTTTAAAACCCTCATTAGTTCCTATCATCATACAATCAATCCTCGCAACCAAACTTTTTAATATTGTTGAGGCAGTTTTTTTTCCTACGTTCTGTTTTTTTTTAAGCGGGGTTCGCTGAACTACGTCCCAGCTTAAATGGTGGGAGTATTTTTTTCACTGCTTTCTCATAAGTTCACCAAGCGTTAACAACTATTTTAAAATGATGATATGGTGGTGAATATTAATTTATGTACCAACTCTACTAAACACTCCCGCTGTCTATGTGGTTGGTTCCCGGAGAGCAGCATTTATCAACTTTGAATTAGTTTTTCCACAGCACTGAGTTTGCAATGACGAGGCCCTCCGGGCCTGAAATATAAAATGTATTGATGAATTTATTTAAATTGTTTATTTTTTTACGCTATTAAACCAACGACAAGTTAGAGCGGCATATCTAAAGATTATGTGCATGAATATGCTAAATCTTATCGCAAACAGCATGATGCAGAGCAGTCCTCCAATTTTCAAAAACTGCCAACAAGTCTTGCACAGTAAAACCTTTTTTTTAATATCACACGAAACATGGTACGGATATTGAACCATAACATCACCAAGAACGTACACCGTGAACCAAATTGCGTACAAAACAGTTGAAGCAATCTGCTTCGCAAGCTCGGCTTTATAGTCTTGTCCGTGACGGACTTTGCTGGCATCGACGTGGACCAGTAGTAAGAAAAAAAAAACAATTTTAAGACAAATCGATGTCTCTCAGCGAATTGTTTTGCGTACCATTGCACCATTTTCTTCCTCATGCTTTAAGTCAGCAGCAAACGGCGAAGACGATCCAAAAATAAAGATGTAGGCTGCCAAACAAGTGTTAATCAATATTGCTGAATTAAAAAGCCGCAGAAAATTATGTACTCCCTGTTTTCAAAGGCTCAGTAATGCAGCACGCTTACTTAATGCTTTCGTTAAAGAACAAGGTAGGACATCACGTTCAGTAGACCAAACTGCTTATGGTCATTTAGCAGAACAGCTAGCTTACTACTTAAATTTATTCTTTTTGAAATAAGCTTGAAGCAGCAGTTTGTGATTAATAACAAAAACTGATATTTTTGGTTCAGCCTTTAAGAATTTTAGTCATTTTTCATTCTCAATAAAAAAGGACCGTTAATAATGGTGAAAGCAATGTGGCGTAAAAATAAACAAAATACACCTTTATTGCAATAAATAAGTGCTGGAAGATAGTGCGGTATGCAATGGCAAGTGACGAAAAAGTAAGGCAGATATGAAGCGTTGCAGGCAAAGTTTAAACAATTACCATGGAAAAGTCCCGTTATTGTGGGCTGAATGCTATATTTATGATGCGCAATTACAGACTCCCACATACTTATTATTTCAGCTAATATGATATTTCACACAATCAGGTTTTTTTTTAAGCATTCCATTCAGACGCTTCTTCAACAAAAAAAGGTTAATCAGTGTGAATGCAATCTAAATCAGAATTGTTGAGCAATTTCAAACCAAGCGTTGGCTTCAACCTGTGGTTGTGGCAAAACTACGAGCGTCTTCAAGTTTCACCATCACTTGCCAAATAAAGAGCGCAGCAAAATACAAACCGTTAGGAAATAGAAAATGCTAGAACGGCCTTGGAGCGCAAATAACAACACCAGCCACAATATGGCCAAAGAAGGTGTATGAGTATATCCGCATTCAAAGGAAGCACAGAGTCAATATTGCAGCTTTAAGGTATAACCTCGGGAGCGTAGCAAGGAAGGGCCGCGGAAATTAGGGTTACTGTCAGATTTTTTTCAGATTGGCGTTCATGATGAAATCTCCCGACGAAAAAACGGGTGTAGAATTAGGCTAACGTTCGCGGTAAACTCACACAAACCTACCATATTGTCAGAGACCATGAATGCGCTCTAGAAGTGACAGTTTCTTAAAAAACGCTCTTTTTGATCATTTGCGTGTTCATCCCTTTAAATAAACGCAGGCCGGCCCATATTTTGATGTTTGAAACTGTTGTGGATTATAAGTCCCTTGAGCTAAACTGTTTTGAAATTCTATCTCAGTAAAAGAGACACGCTTCTTGGAAAATATTTAAGAATTGACTATACATTTCCAAAGTTTGGAATTTTCTACGTGGAAATCTGAATCTGGTCGCTCTGAAAAATTCCTCCGCTGCTAATTATTTCCAAAGTTTGGTAATTTTCTTCTTGGCGTGTCAATTTTGTGAAAAAAACGCCTCTATGCCACAAAAATCTGCACGTCTCCGAATTTCACGCCAATATTTGATACCTCATATCTATGTCTTGTTATATAATCTTATCCTTATATTATCATAATATTCAGGATAAATGTGACTCTCAAATTAAGATAAAAGTGACTTTCACGTTATTCCTAAAGCAATTAAATAACCAAAAATATTTCCTTGAATCTGTCGGGAACTAAAAATTTTACTCTGACATGCTGAAACCTGCTTGTCTCAGTAAACTTGCACTATCTGGCCACTCAATTTTCTCATCGCCTCACTTCTACGGGCTCTTTGGTTTGGCTTCCAACTTAATTGGAAGTATCACACGCAGGTCGCAGCACAAAAAAATTCTTACATAACATTGAGACTATAAATACTACAAGTCCGTTAGCACGAAACATTTCGCCTCCGCACGATCTCGAACCCAGGTCACCCAAATCTGGTTATTAGCGGTGTTAGCACCTCAGGCAGCCTGGCCACTTCGACACGGGCCCTTGACAACCATGTTAAGATACGACCAGAAAGTAAATGCCGATATGGCCACCTAGGTAATGTTTACGGCGCCAAATATGTGCTTTACAAATAAAGCTTACTATTATTATTATTATTATTATTATTATTATTATTATTAAAAATTCTCAACCTCCAACTTAACGGCCAATATATATACTACGTTAACCGCAATGAGACTCTGAGGACTTCGTCATCCACCAGGAGTTTTCGGAGATGAAGCAGGAATTTCAACACGTGGTAAATAAATTGAAGCAAGATAAAGCCTATCTTAAAACGCATATTTATTATACAGTGGTTAAAACTGCCCTTGACGGCCAAAAACTTGGGATAAATAAAAGTACATTTTCTCAGATAGTCTCGGCTGGTAGACCTGAAACTCGCATATCATCTGCCAAACCAAGTAAACCAGCAGGCGTCTCATTCAATCGCAAGGAAACTTAAATAAACACGCAGTCTTCGGCATCGTTACTCGGCTCAAGCAGCATTAAAATGATCTGCATTTGCGTCAGAGCATCACATCGTTACTTAATGCTGCACTAAAAAGCAATGATACAGAGGTCGATAAGATCATGAAGCCAAAAAAGCATAGGGCTAGAAACGCTTAAAAGTATAAATGGGCCAATAATGCGCAGTCAGCTTACCCGAAAACCGGCTCATCACGACCTATCAAACCTAATGTAATGGCCGCTAGGTCGGAACACGTGAGCTCGCAAAAACTGCACCAGTGAGTCACAAGCAGAAGTTGTAAAAGGGCCTGCAGAGAAAGCGTCAACAATTGCACAAGAACGAGTTGTCGCTGATATTGACTTGAATTTAAACATGTCTGTCGACACGCCTGAAACCTGCATATCGGACCATGTGTCAAGCCCACGGGATATACCATTGTCACTCAGCTGATGTGAGAATAGCACCACATCGTTGCTCGACTCTGCACAAGAAAGCAATGACCAAGAGTTAAAAAAGATCGTAACTCAAAAGAGTCATAAGCCTAAGAAAGCCAAACAAAACACGGGTTTTTTATTGAGCTTACGCAATAGCCCGTACATCAGAACCGCGTGTACCGGATACAATTGCTCCCTCGGCCGAAACATGTGAGCTTGCAACATATGCCCCATTGAGTCGCAAGCAGAAAATATATGTAAAGAAGGCCCCAGCGTCAGAGTCGGCAAGTGCAAAAGAGCGAATTGAGCATGTGGTGGGTCTTTCGCGAGTCTACGCCAAACCGTTGCTGTAACCAGGTGAGTATTTCCGCAGTGTTTAAGCATTTTTAATAGGGAAGCCTCCAACCGCTCCAGAATCAATTTCTCGTCCACGACCTCTAAAAAATAAAATTTAGTAACTAAGCACATGCTAAACTCTTGCTAGAGCACAAACCATCGTTGCGAAGTCTGCATTCGCAAGTTTATTTTCCACCAGATTACGAGTTAAATGAGCGGCGAAAGATGAGACAGCTAATAAAAGAGCTGGCAAAAAGGAGCTTCAATGGTGAGACAAATCTCAAATAAAGAGAGGGACAAATAGTTCAGGTCATAGGACATCGCTCTGGATGAAGCCGGTAACACTGACAGCATAGCTATCCCGCCACCAAAATCTCAGACAGGCTGTTTTATATTGGTTGTTTTAAATGCCAGATCACTGATTAATAAAATGCTTGTGCTGCAGACTATGCTTTTTGTCAAGCGATCAGCAATTGTTATGGTAACTGAGAAATGGGCATCAAACTCTGTAGCTGACTCAAAACTCTCTGTTCTAGGATATTAACGCGTTCGAAACGATTGATACAGTGGCGGTCGAGGAGGAAGCTGCATCTATATAAAGCAGCCAATTGCGTCTCTCCCGTTGGACAATCCACAATTCACAGTGGTGAAGGAGAGCTGCTGGCTACGAATTGTTCTCAAAAACAAATACTTCTTACATGTAGGTTTTGTTTATCGCATAACCTTATGCCAATGCAGACTACGATCTTCGTCTCTCGAAAGCTTAACATGCCGCAGCTCACTTAAATCTGAAGTATTGCTTGATTGCAGGTGATTGCAGCCTTCCTGATATGCAATGGTTTTCAACATCTGGTCAGTGTAAATTAAAGAACTTACTTGAGGCAATATATATCGGAATGTGGTATCAGGTAGTCGATTTTCCCACTCGAATAGCAAACATATTCGACCTTTTTTTTGTAGGGGATGCGAACCACTTACAATTTCATCCAAACACGTACTTGGGAGTTCCGACCATCTTACAGTTTTTAGTCAACTAGAACTGGAGGCGATTCAAGGTTTACTCTGGCAAGATCTTACACCGAAAGAGCGAAGAAATACGGCTCTCCAGTCCGATAGACCAATGATTTCTCAGCTTCTATTCATAAATCTCTTCGTAGTCCCGATAGGGTAAATGCACTCGTTAATCCTCCCCCCTTTAATACCTGGCCACATACCCACTTACGTCAGTCCACACGTTATCCCTGCCTCCCAGATGTATATTCGTAGTCCTATTACCGTCAGTAAACCTGCTATACCTACATCCCGAATGTCTAGTCATAGGTCCATAAACATCAGTGCACCAGTAAGACCATCTCTCTTGATGTCGAGACCATGGAGGCCTACCGCTCCGTCATCTTCTTCGATAAATACTAGTCTTAATACATTACCCGTCCAACGATCGATACATAACGCTGCCTCTTACTCGGCAACAATTTTATAAAGAACGTCGCAAACGCCGTTGAAGGCGTTTGGCCGAGCTCTTCCCACCACAACCTAGCTCCTCTTTTGACCGTGAGACTCCTATTTTTCCCCGTATAATTCGTTATTGAACACGCTGGGGACGAAAAAAAGAACAATCTTATTCGCACGGTAGTACGTCAAACTGGTATAGTTTTAAATCTAATCGGAGTTGCCGTACAGGACATTCACTGATAAAGACCACTAGTCCTTCCACGAGCGGTCTCAACAATAATTGTAAGTCACCGTTCCCCCTATCAGTTCCTTTTCCCATCCTCTACCACCCAAACCTGCTAAATTCTACATGTCTTCTCAGCTGCGCACATTCCTCATAAATGCCCCAGAAGCTTATTTGGGTTACTTTTTCCCCATTTTTACTGCCAGCAAGCGAGGTTCCTAGATATATCAGACCTCATCAGCTATCCATTGTTGGTTACCCGTATGATAACAGCTAATTACCCGTCAGAACTTATTCCACAAATAATAACGGCGTACAGTTTGCCTACCCACCCTCAAATTCTGTTTTATGAATAACGATATCCATAGTCCTGTCACCGGAAACACACTCCATGTCATAGTGCTTAATGACAGGTCCATTATAAATAAAATGGCTGAACTTCGAGCTATCAATTTCAACGATGATGCCCGATGCTATTTGCTTAACATAATCTTGCAACCATCCAATCATCGCTGTCTCCTCCCTTATCATAGATAAGTTCAATATATTTTTCCATTATCGCATTAATAAGCGTGGTGGTGGTTGTCTTCTCTATATTATAACGTCATTTTTGCACTTCCCGTTTTAAGTTAATAGCAATTTTTTTTCTCTGAAAATTACTGTTTCGCCTTAATTATCCTGTCGCCCCGGAAAAAAACAATTATCGGATGTTTATATAATCCTCATAACTGTTCATCTGAAGAACATACAAATTTGTGTGAAATATTAAATTTTATTTCACAATCCAATTTATGAAGTTAAACTAATTGATATATATTTTAATTTTCCTGAAATCGACCGGCTTGCATAATATTGCCCACCTAGATATCAGCCTTTTCTAGACAACATTTATTTTTCTAACTGGTCTTAACTGGCTAGTTCCCCAGCAAAGGCAAAATCATATGTTTAATGTGTATTTTACAAATGGTTTTGCCCCTATCTTCGTTGATTTTAAACATAACATCTTCCAAAGTGATCACACATTAATTCACTGTTGCCTTCCACTTCCTCCTACGAAAAAGACTAGTGTTAGTCGTACCTCTCATGCCTATGACCTCGCAGATATTAGCGAAATCAAAAATTTTTTTGACTAATTATATTGGCAGAGCCTCCCCTTCATTAATGACGCTGCATATCTTTTTAAAATCATGTCGGTCGATTTTAATAAAATACTAGAATTCGTGCCCCTTAAAATTGAGAAACCCTACGCACCGGAATCGACCATCCATCATTTTTTTTTTGCTCAGACTAAAGAAATGGAGAAGGCACCTGAAAATATAGATATACTAGTTTGCTGTCTGTGCATCTAAGGATCGCAGAGATATTGAATTAGTGTCAAAGATTCGTCTTGCACAAAACCAGCACAATGAATTGTGCGCCTTGTGTGAGTCAAACTTTAAGAAATCGGTTGCACAACTGTTTCGTCGTAGGTCCTCACCAAAACGAGGAATTGAAGTGCCCATATTGCTCAATGTACATAAAACATTTGCACAAGATGAGTCGGATAAGGCCGAATTATTCAAAGCTTTTTTTGCGAAACATTTTATGACAGAATCCGAACCGATCCCAATTTTTCAACGACACTCAGACAATACCCGTGGAAACATTGCATTTTACATAGAATTAATATGTCCGCAGATAAGCTGTCTAAGATACTCGCACTCGTCGAGATCTGATGGTATCCCCGATTTAGTTATCAAAATAGTGTCGACCTTTTTCCAAATTACTAAGCCATTTTTTTTAGTCTATCTCTCAAATGGTTACTTTCCTGACAGTTGTACGACATCCATTATTCTTCCATTCTTACATTCAGTATCTCGTTCAGACATAAATAAGTACAATGGTGCTCATAAAACCCCAGCCAATGCTTAACTTTTGGAAAAGGTAATTTTTGTTCAAATTCTCGATTTGTGTCTGAAAGGTAAGCTTTCAAGTGACTCACAACATGATTTTCTACCCGGAAGATCATGTGAGACGTGTCACTTAGCTTTTCTTAACAAACTCAATTTCCTCCATTACGAGCAGCAATCAGTGGTTGTGATCTAGTTTGACCTGAGCAATGCCTTCGAAAATTTACCAAACAGACGGCTTCTGGTAAAATTGGAAGCAATTTGCATCCTTCCGCCTCTCCTCGACTTTATCGGTTCCTACTTGTCTAACCAAAGCCAGAAGGTCCTTGTTGGTATTAGTAACTTCAATTCTAAGCTGATCACGGGTGGCGTATTTCAAGGCACTGTCTTAGGTCCTTTACTCTTCATTCCATGCATATGCGAAATTTCAACTGTTCTAAAAAAGCATACAATCTCATTTATGCAGACGAACTCAAATGCATAAACTTGTTTTCTAAGGACACGGCAAGTATATGCGTTGATAAAATTAATGCTAACCTACTAACACTCTCACGTTTAAGTGCTACCTGGCAGATGGAATTTTCTCAATTCAAGTGTAGTTTCATGTGTATTGGTCCTGCTAAGCTTTATCGTCCCCTAGTCCTTCAAAATGCTCCAATTTTCGAACGATCCACCATAAAAGACTAAGAGTTAAGCTACACAAATAAACAAGCATTGTCGCTTTATGCTGATCAAATATCTGCGAAGTCTGCACAGATATGTGGTTTTTTATTACACCATGTCTTCCTGCTGGAAATAAAGTAAACACTTCATGGCACGTATGTTCTACCCATCCTAGAATATTGATGTCCCCTCTTTGGTCTAATGAATGCTTCGGACCGCGGTAAGATTGAAAAGGTACAGAGGGTATTTAATCGCAATATATTTGCCTTTACTTGGTTCACTCTTTCTTATATGAAGATATGTCAGTTAGCGAACACGACATTTCTTTGGATCAGAAGACTCAAAGCGGGCCTCTGTTTCGTCTTCCGCGTTAATTCTACCCCTTAAATTCCATGAATCAATGCTCCCATTCCCGCAGATATAATATATGCCACTCGTAATTTCTCCAGGATTATTGCACCCCCATTTAAGCTCCATTTCGAACAATTCTCAATGCGTTGCCTCCAAATATGCCTTCGGCTGGATTAACATTCACCTCGAAATTAGGCTGTCGTCTAAGTTAGCAGGTTTTAATGTCAAATTACGTAAACACTTAATTTCGGAGGATATAAAGTCCTCGTTATCTGTCTCCCTCACAAACACACATTTTTGGATTTTGAAACAGGGTTCCCTTGGTTTATGAGGTGGTTATGTTAAGATCCTTTTTTTCCATACTTCTTCCGTCTTTGAGTGATATTTGCAGCGATATTAAGTCCATTTCTCTGTTCAATCATCATTGCCATTTTCTTCATTCTCCGTTTTACAACTCTGATAATAGGCTTCATGGTCTTTAGTCATGCTCGTGGTGGTTTTGCTATTTTCGCCAGCTGGTCGATAAACTCCGTAGTCTCAAAAGGTCATATATCCGCCGTATCGTTGATGATCAGTTGACCTCTGCCATTTCCTCATCATCCTGACTCTGATCGTCCGCGATGGCCTCCTTCGGTCTCACCTCCCTGATGGTTGATCATGAAGTTACTCGGGCGGTGTAACAATGCTGAACGACAGCCTCTGTTGTTAAATGATTTCTCCAATTACAGTCATCGTTTCAAACCCTCATTAGTTCTTATCATCATACAATCAATCCTCGCAACCAACCCCCTTAATTTTGTTGAGGGAGTTTTTTTTCCTACGTTTTGTTTTTTTTAAGCGGGGTTCGCTGAACTAAGCCCCAGCTTAAATGGTAGGAGCATTTTGTCACTGCTTTCTTATAAGTTCACCAAGCGTTAACAACTATTTTAAAATGACGATATGTTGGTGAATATTAATTTATGTACAAACTCTACTAATCGCTCCCGCTGTCTATGTGGTTGGTTCATGGAGAGCAGCATTTATCAACTTTGTATTAATTTTTCCACAGCACTAAGTTTGCAATGACAAGGCCCTCCGGGCCTTAAATATAAAATGTATTGATGAATTTATTTAAATTATTTATTTTTTTACGCTTTTAAACCAATGACGAGTTCGAGCGGCATATCTAAAGAACATGTGCAGTAGTATGCTAAATCTTATCGCAAACAGCATGATGCATAGCATTTCTCCAATTTTTTTAAAAAATGTCAACAAGTATTGCACAGTAAAACCTTTCTTTAATATCACACGAATCATGTTACGGATATTGAACCATAACATCATCAAGAACGTACACCGTGAACCAAATTGCGTGCCAAAACAATTGAAGCAATCTGCTTCGCAAGCACGGCTCTGTAGCTTTATCCAAGACGGACTTTGCTGGCATCGACGTGGACCAGTAGTAAGAAAAAAAACAATTGTAAGACAAATCGATGTCCCTCAGCGAATTGTTTTGCGTAACATTGCGCCATTTACTTCCTCATGCTTTAAGCCAGCAGCAAACGGCGAAGACGATCCAAAAATAAAGATGTAGGCTGCCAAACAAGTGTAAATCAGTATTGCTGAATTTAAAGACGCAGAAAATTATATACTCATTGCTTTCAAACGCTCAGTAATACAGCACGCTTACTTTATGCTTTCTTAAAAGAAGAGGGTTCGGAAATCACGTTAAGTTGACCAAACTGCTGGTGATCATTAAGCAAAACAGCTAGCTTTCTACTTTACTGTATTCTTTTTGAAATAAGCATGAAGCAGCAGTTTGTGATTAATAACAAAAAACTGATATTTTTGATTCAGTCTTTAAACATTGTAGTCATTTTCAATTCTCAATGAAAAAAGAACCGTTAATAATGGTAGAAGCAATACTGCGTAAAAATAAACAAAATACACATTCATTGCAATAGAAAAAGTACTGAAAGGTAGTGCGGTATGCAATGGCAAGTGACAAAATAGTAAGGCAGATATGAAGCGTTGCAGGCAAAGGTTAAACAATTACCATGGAAAAGTCCCGTTATTGTGGGCTGAATGCTATATTTATGATGCGCAATTACAGTCTCCCACATACTTATTATTTCAACTAATATTGTACTCCACACCATCAGTTTTTTTAAAGCACTCCATTTAGCCGCCTTGACATTAAAAATATGGTCAATCAGTGTGAATGCAATATAAATCAGAATTGGTGAGCAATTTAAAACCAAACGTGGGCTTTAACCTGTGGTTGTTGACAAACTACGAGCGTCTTTAAGTTTTAACATCACTTGCCATATAAAGAGCGCAACTAATACAAACCGTTAGGAAATAGAAAATGATAGAACTGCCTTGGAGCGCAACTTACAACACCATCCACAATAAGTCCAAAGAAGTTGTATGAGTATATCCGCATTCAAAGGAAGCAAAAAAACAATATTGCAGCTGTAAGGTATAACCTCGGGAGCGTAGTAAGGAAAGGACCGCAGGAATTTGTTGTTAAAAAAGGATTCATTTTACTTGTTTGGTTGTGTTAACGGGTCATGTGCAAAAATTGCGTGATTTTTGGATAATATGGTGATGTTGGACTTTTTGTGGCGAATTGTGCATAATTTGGAAAAAAATTGGTGATGACAGTGATGGAATTCGTTGGCATTGGTTAACTTTCGCAGAGTATGGTGTTGTGCGAGGTGGGATTAGAGTGTGTGTGTTATATTAAAAGTGTTAGGTGTGCGAATGTCATCATGTGTACGGGATAGCATGCACTGGTTGAGAAAGGGTGGTTTAGTGTTATTTGAGGGTGTGCATATCAATACGGATATTCGTTTTGGTATCCAATAATGTTTAAGAATGTTGGTCAATCTCGGGTTGTTCGGTGGAAATAATCTAACACTGGTTAACTGCTTTGGTTTGTCGAGTTAGGACTAGTATTGCTTATTATGGACATGTTTAGACACGCGTTGTTATTTTTAAGTGGATATTGATTAGATCCAGGATAAGTTTCATTCATGTCAAATGGGGTTGTACTATTTCGGGGTTATTTGTTTGAAACTTACTCTTTCCTTTATTGCTACGGCAGGTTTATAATTAGCCTTCTATTGGTCATTGTTATAATAAGGAGAAGTCGCTGTAAGTAACCTCAGCTGATATTTTGTTGATAATTTTAGTCTTTCTACTCAGAGGAGGAGGACATCGTTTATTACTCCTGTGAAGTAGCAATTTATGGAGTGTTTTCATCCTCCGCGACTATATGTGGCTGACATTAATTTCGCTCTTTGTCTTTGTGTCAAGTTGTGTCTGCACTGCAACGGGTTCAACTCAGGGCCTATATATTACTGAAATCTCCGGAAGCTCATATTTATTTCAGAATCTTGTGATAGTATTTGAGCTTTAGCTAAAGTAGAACATGTCATTAAAGTCAATTGGTTTTTACTTCGCGAATTTAATTTTTTGCTTGACACTATGCGTATACTTCATGCACATTGTTGAAAAACTTTCTGTTTTGGTCACGATGGATTATTCATTAGAGGAAAGTTGCGTTAGATTAAAATTACAGCTACGTTTTGATCTAACTGAAACTTATGATGATAGTTAATGCACCACATACTCAATATGAGATCAATTCGTCATGTTGTTTTTAAATGAATTGAAGTCTGGAAGTAAATTAAAAATATTTAAAAAGAGATTTATACTTTTCAATGAAGTTCGTTAAATGTAGGAGAGCTGACAGATTGATTTAATGCAAAACAACTTAAACGTCAGTCATTATTTATTAAAAAAATTTTAAGTAAATGATGTTTAAATGCTTAATATATGTCTTAGTAACGTGGTCTTTACAAATAAATTATAAACTACTAGATTTTCAAAACAAACGACAGAGAGGGCAATATCTTAGCAAACCAACGAAGGAATTCGGTCGAAGATTTAGGCTTAGATAGTCAACTGTTTCTTTCTGATAATTTTTTTCATAAAAACCGAACAATTTGAGTCGTTTCTTCTCTAATACAAATCAATTTATATAAATCTTTCACTAATCTTTGTAATTAAACAACTCGACGAGATATGAATAAACGATCAGGCTACGCCGGTTGAAATTAATTATTAATGTTCAAACGGTACCTGACAAAAGTGCTCGATGTATGTCAATGGAGATATATATTGGTTTTGGTTTAAATTAAACCCACACAAAACGGATAGCGCTTGTGTAGCCAACAATGCACTTTTAAATACGAGGCTTACCATTCGCCGTGCATTGTATTTAATTAATGTCGACCTGCTTGCAAAATTGTGGTCAAAGGCGTAAAAAATTACGCCCCATGGTTATTTTGAAGGAGCGATGGGTCAGCAAAGGGATTCTCGATTGTGTAGGTTTACCACCATTCAAAATATGGCGAACGGCATTACTGCAAATTGTGTTGCATGAGATCATTGTAAAAATGTAAGGGTTTTTTCGCAGACGGTGCAAAGAATGTGATATTTTTTTGAGATATTTCGCTGGAGTGCTAAAAACATAATGCGAAGGCCGTTCAGTAAAATGCTGATCTTTCTTTTTCAATATGACATCTCACTCAAAACTGGGACACAAATCACCTCTAAGCACAGGTTATATGAATGACCATCAGTTCCTAAGCATGAATAAGGTTCATATTGACGCTGAAAGTGTTAGAGGGAAATATGAGTATATGTTAATGCTCCCATGTTTTATTTATGATAAGGAGGTATGTTCAATCTATTTTCAACAGCATGAGTGATGATATCCTTTAGTCAAAATGCTGCCATTGATTCGCGCAACTGCCAAATTTTACTATAATTTGAAACGTCATCCTTCAATTTAACAAACCTTAGATTCTTTTTTCCTCTAATTGTGTGAACATTTTTTTTCAAATTATAATATGCTTTTTTTCTGCCATTAAACCGGCCGCAGTAAAGCGTTGTGAATGCACATCTTGGGAATCTTCAAAAAACCTCGAAGACTTGAAAAATCCTGAAAAAACTTCCTACGTTGCAGCAAGAATTTGTATTGTTTCAGGTTTTGGGTTTTGTCATTTCTGGGCTGGATAGATTGTTTGTTTCAAGTAAAAAAAACGGAAAGAATGTAAAGTTTGGAATTTGAAATTTATAATTTTCAGCGCCGTTGCGGCTGTATCAGTACAAAGGTAATTTCGGAAAAAAATAAAAAATCCAAAAAAAATATATTTGACAATATGTGCAAAAAGACGTAGAAATTCTTAATAATTTCAGCAGAAATTGTCGATTTTGGGCAACATTTAGCAATGTTTTGCAGATTACTTTTAACTTAAAAAATGAAAAACTCATTGCACTTAAAAAAGAAACTCTAACAGTGAAAATGAAGAGTGTGTTCAGCGGGCCTCTATGTTCAAGAAGTGTTCAAGACAAAAAACACTGTTTAGGAAAAGATAAGTAGGAGCATAGTAGAAGAACAGACATAGATGTGGGTGTTCTGATGAACGTGTGTTTTCAACAGAACTGCTGCATTTTAGACAGAATGATTCCACGTGGCTTAGTATGATTCACAGGTGGTTAAGGGAAACTTCAAGGTTCTCGTGGGACACATGGCAGATAGAAGACTTTCAAGCGGATCTCCTGAATTCTTAATAATCATTTCTCGCAGTCATGGAGAAAGCTCCTCGGAAAAGATGAGCTGTAAGCTGAGTTGACACATCAGCAGGAAGAATGTGGCATATTGTTTCAAAAACAATAGTTTGAGACGGAGAGGGCTTTCGAAATAACACCGTGTTCTCCGTCTTCCCTAAATGGTTGTCGGCAAAAGTTGCGTGCTATCAGCTGCATGATAAGCAAACTGCAGACTGCTGCTCCACCACAATTATGTTTAGCATGGAGCCTGGTAGGGTTCAAATTCCACGTCTGCCATCAGATTGAAATATAGATTACACTGAGTCTGCTACCAAAATGCGTTAATGTTGTCCCTAATAAATACAACTAGTTTAAACTCTCGAAAACATAATGAAACTTTGCTGCGTTTTAATATTTTGGGCAGCTCTTTTCAGATTAATATGACGATTCCTGAAAAAAAAATTGCCGGTATTTTACTGTTGGTGCCATAGTAAGCAAACAATAATATGTCTTGATGACTGGCGCGTCATGAGGGCTCCAGCTGACTTATTTTACTGAAAGGATTAAAGTGTTGGCCATTAAAAAATTTAATCTGTAAAATAAACTGTTTTTGCAATCGACAAAGCAACAGGAAATCCAGCTTTATAAAGTCCCGTCTTTGTTGGCAGGTAAAGTAACAGTGTTCTGTAGTGAAAACTGTTCTAGTGGAGAACCGTTGAACCGATTCTTTTTTATTGAATTCAATATTGCGCAGAAAACTCGAAAAAAAAAGCAGTATTTAAGACTAATTCTCCCGTACATATTACAAAGGCTAGTTCTAACCTTTACAGTCGTTAAATTTATATGGATAAATCCGATGGTTTGGCATGCGTTCGAGACTATCAGGGCAGTGTGTTCTGATATATTGAGACAATAATATTTGGAAACCCTAAATCTATGATAACTTCTGCAAAATGTAGGCAATGACCGTGAATTCTAAATTCCGGTTGACGATCGTCATCAACAACCATAACGGAACATTTGTTACATGAAAGGATGAGGTGCCATGTGCAACACCAGAGGGCGAAGGCCTGAAGGTCCTTTTTATCAGGTCGACCATGATGTTGCAATTTGCCAGTTTATAGCGAAAAGCGACATTTTAATCATCAGCATACATGATAGTTCTGCCATACGGAAAACAATGGTCGTTGACACACAGGCAAACTAGGAGCGGAAACAGCGCACAAACCTGCATAATTTCACGCTTCATTTGCGCAATATTTGAGATGAGATAAGTGCATGCATCCAAATAGGAACATATAAAGTCCACAGACTTGCTACTTATGCCGACGGAGGCCAGTTTCAGAAGGAGTAGTTTATGATTGACCCAATTAACATCCTTAGAAAAATCAAATAGATTTGTTCATCGGACATTCATGTTCAAGTTTGCAAAAACAAAAACTGCTTCGGAAGATAGAAGTAGGAAAATGGTAGAAGAGCAGAAATATGTGTGAGTGTTCTGATGAACGTGAGTTTTCGACAGAACTGCAGCATTTTCGAATGAATACTTACGCGTGGCTTTGTTTGATTCACGGGTGGTTAATGGAAACCTCAAGGCTCTAGGGGGACCCAAGGCAGATAGAAGACTTTCTAGTGGATCTCCTGAATTCTTAATTATCATTTCTCGGAGTCATGGAAAAAGCTGCTGGGAAAAGATAAGCTGTAAGCTGCGTTGACACATCAGCAGGAGAAATGTTGCATATCGTTTCAAAAACAAATTTTAAGACGAAAAGGGCTTGCAAAATAATACCGTGTTCTCAGTCATCCCTAAATGGTTGTCGGCAAAAGTTGCGTGCTATCAGCTGCATGGTCAGCAAACGTCAGACTGCTGCTTCAGCACCATTATATTCAGCATGAAGCCTGGTAGGGTTCAAAGTCCACGGCCGCCATCAGATTTAAAGAGAGATTACACTGAATCAACCCAGCATTTTTTTTTTAAATGTTGTCCTTAGTGTATGCAACTAGTTAAATCTCTATTAATCATAGTGTAACTTTGCTGTTTTTTCATTACTTTGGACAGCCTATTACATATGAATATGACGATTCCTGAACGAAAAATACCGGTTCTTAACTGAACGTGCCATAGTAAGCAATAAAAATATGTCTTAATGACTGGCGCGTCGAGAGTGCTCCAGCTAACTTATTTTACTGAAAAAAATTAAGTTTTGACCATTAACAGTTTATTCTGGAATATAAGTTTTTTTTCAATCCACATAGCAACAAAAGATCTAGCTTAATAAGTTCGCATCTTTGTTGGCAGGTAAAATAACAGTGTTCTGAAATAAAAATCTTCTACTCGAGAAGCGTTGAACCGATTCTAGTTTCTTGAATTCATATTTGCGCAGAAAACTCTAAATAAGCAAGCAGTATTCAAGACTAAGTCTCCCGTACATAGTATAAAGGCTACATCTAACCTTTACAGTCTTAAAATTTATATGGATTAATCCAATGGTTTGGCATGCGTTCAGGACTATCAGGGCAGAGCGTTCTGACAAGTTGATACAATAAGATAAGGATATCCCAAATCTTTGATTACTCTTGGAAAATGTAGTTCATGGCCCTGAATGCTAAATTCCGGTTGATGATCGTCAACAAAAACATAACGGAACATTTGCGCCATAAAGAGTGAAGCACCATGTGCAACACCACTGAATAAAGACCTGGAGATCCTTTTTATCAGGTTGAGCATGATGTTGCGATTCGCCAGTTTAAAGCGAAAAGCGATTTTTTAATCATCAGAATGCACGAAGGGTCTGCCATACTGAAAACAATGTTCGTTGACAAACAGGCAAACTAGGAGCGGACCCACAACACAAACCTCTATAAATCCGCTCTTCACTTGCGCAGGGTTTAAGGTGAGATAAGTGCGTGCATCATAACAGGAACATATAAATTTCACAGGGGTGCTTCCCATCCCGAAGGAGGCTAGTTTCAGAAGGAGGAGTTTATAATCGACCCGATCAAATGCCTAAGTAGAATCCAGTTGATATATTTAAAGGACATTCATGTTCAAGTGTGCAAGAGAAAAAAAATATTTCATAAGATAGTAGTAGGAACATAGTAGAAGAGCAGAAATAGGTCTGGGTGAACTGATGAACGTGAGTTTTCGACAGAACTGCTGCATTTTAGACTGAGTACTTCTGCATGTGTTTGTTTGATTCAGAGGCTGTTTATGGTAACATTTAGGTTCTCAGGGGACACAAGGCCGATATAATAATTTCAAGTGGACCTCCTTAATAACCGATGGTCATTCCTCTGAGATGTGAAGAAAGCTACTCAAAAAAGATAAAGAGCATAGGAGGTTAATACAATCAGTTTTGATATATATATACAGTCTTCGTTTGAAAGCAGACAGACAAGTTAATGATCTTATTTCGATTGGCAATGATTCCAACGAAAACTATAGCTGGAAGCAGAAAACAAAGAGCGTTTACATGAGGAAGATACAAAAGGGGGATTACAAGTGCCGTGTTTCTTAGGTTAAAGGAACGGCTGACGAGAGGAATGACATAAATCCTTGGTCAATTTGTGCTATTATTGAGCCAAAAAAATGCGACATGAGCCTGCTTTCAATCTCCTGACGCAACATTACCTAAGTTACGTTAATTGGCATCTACATAAGTAACACGTTTTCAAAGCTATCGAATACGACAGTTTTCGTTCGAATTTTTTTGGCATACTTTTTTTCATATTTGAATGGCTTACTTCATTCATGATGGTAAGCACGAATTAATTATGAATTCTTCTTTTTATTTGAAGACGATAGAAATTATAGGAAATAATGCCACAAATTTGTGCAGCATTGACTGTTATTGTATCGGTGTGAGGAAAAAGGTCAAATCTATTGGTATAGCTTAAGCCTTGGTCCTTGATATTGGAGCAAACAGTCATAAGGTTACCTTGTAAAATAGCTGGTTGTGGAAGCGGTTCAGGACCAAAGCAAAGGTATCGGCATTAAGAAGCTGAGGACTATATCTGTCATGTTGAGCTTAACGCCGAAAGAGCGTGCAGATCAGAACAAATTGTTCTAGGCATCTCGTGGCCATAGAGATAGAGGAGGAGGAGGCACACTTGAGATCATCTGCATAATTTTAAGCTTGGGATTGGTAAATACTCAACAATATATAAATAAAAGAAGTCAAGAAGATCAGAGGGCCTAGAACGGAACTTTGAATGACAGCACTCATAATTGCGGTAGGATAAGTGTATGAGAATCCCACTAAGACATTGTTTTATCGATTTGAAAGATAAGATCTAATGAAGTCAGTCAGACGACTATGAAATCCTATAGTCTATAGTTTGGCTAGGAGACCCTTGTGAAGGAACTTTACCAAATGCCTTAATAAGGGCAACATATGTGACTTCCACGGATAGATGATCATTGCGAAGATAAATAAGTAGATTAAGAAAATACTTGTGGCATATTTCAAAAGATCAGCCAGGTTAAAAGCCATACTGTCAGGAGCTGAGAATGTGACTGTTTACGCAAAAATCTTTAATATTTTGGCAATAATTTTCAGAGTTTAGCCAGAGGAATCGTTTTATGAACACTTTAAGGGCTGTTGAGAATTTGTTGAAAGTGCAAGCATACTCACATATGTGGACTTCTAAGTTTTGTGAAGAAAATTTTCGCAACTCTGATTCACGCGTAGTTTCTTATAAAATGGAAAACACAAATTTTAAAATTTGACCACATATGTGTTAACAAATTTAAATAATATCGGTAGAACATGTTCTAACGAGATATATTTAGCAATGCATTGCATCTCAAAATTTAAAAATGAAGGCAGTTTATCAAATATTTATGGTGAAAGCAAATGCAGATTTAAACCGGTCTGCATTGTTTAAAGGTTTAAAAGATGACGAAAACTGCTTAGGAAGTTAACATTGAGTAGTAAAGTAGAAATAGGCATAATGTGTATGGTGGTGGGTTTTGGCTATCGAAAAAGCAGCCTTTATGCTTAAATGACGAGTTTAAAAGGGGATATATCTTTTTTTAATGGAGGACATGAGGATGTGAAAATAGATTTAAGGTGATTTTCGGCTATACCGATGTTCGGAGTCATGGAGAAAGCTGCTTATCCTCAGCTTAAAGAAACAAAAGATGAAGCTTCAAATAGCTCTTCCCTTCAACACAGGGTACGCAAATTGAAATCCACAAGGACCAATACCAAATATTCAGGTCGTTTCGAATGCAGCAATATGTCTTTGATAGTAGACAACAAAATCCATGGCATTTGTATCCAGCTGGTCTTTAATGCAGTGTACATGCTCACATGTTTATCATTAACTTTGCGAACCCGGTTCAAGTATTTGTATAATAAAATGAATGAGCTTAATCCAACAACGCGATAATGATAACTGTATTTTAAGTCAATGCATGTGCATTTTAGTGAACAGAACACACACCAGATACCAGCAAACTTGGGATTGTGGCAAGAACAAATACGCATAAATTAAAGCAGCTGCAAAATAAACAATGAAATAGTGGTGACTTCAGTTGATCAATAAACAGGCTTTGTTATAATGAGCCGATCTTACTACATGGGGAAGATACAGACTGTTCAATCCTGGCGGATTATTGCAGAATGCTTGACAAATAGACATTCTGCGTGGATGACGTATGTAAGCATTTGGCTGACTACGCAAAAAGCTCGCCATGGTATTTCGTATAAGCAACACTGATCTTAAATGCATCAAAAGGGTACGCACTTACATTACTCGATTGCACGGCCATGAAATTAATTAACATGATGTCCTGCCACTTCTTCCGATTCTCAACAGGTAAACTTACCTTTACGGTGATATTTTTTTCAGAAACACCTGGTTCACCAAAACTATCACGATACATTACAGTGTATCTATGACCGCAAAGACATGTACATCAATGGCCTGCTTACGAAAAATTACGATTTAAATTATCTACGGTCACACCAGAATTATAAACAAATAGACGGCGTTAGAATCTTGCCACTATATTGATGGCAAGCTGCATATATTTACCGCTTCCGATATTCGTTAATTGTACATAGTACGTTTTGCCAAAATTATAAGGCATGTTTCACTATAATTGACATTGGGATCAAATAATGAAATATTTCTTAAGAATTGCTCTGTGGTTGACCACGTGAGTGTTATTTAATTCGACAACTGCTATGCATCGTCTTAAAATTTGACACATTCAATCAGGCAAAACGTAGAATTTGGCACTAAAAAAGTGCCAGATACCAAATTCTGAAATGCTGATTCACAATTAAGTGCAAACTCACAGCATGCAATTTATGTAAGCTCGTATATTGTAAGTAAACAATTGTCCTAACATTATTTAACAAAATGCATAGAGTACGCATATATAAGTCAATTTGCAGAAAGGCGTTGCCCAACAACATTAAAATAGCTAGATATTTGCACATATTTTAATAGTTGGCTCATGTATCGCATTTTGAAACGTATGCCATTGCTTAATAGATGGATAAAACATGTAAGTGTTTCACCCAGTCTGGACTGTTTAGATTTGTGAGAAATGGATATCCTTTTACCTATATTTACTGGGATCCCCACTATATTAAGCCATATATACATATAAAACTGTTGGCAAAACTACTTAATTACCTGCTTACGTCTTTTTTATGCAACATGCCATCCCTTTTTTGAAATAAGCCTTTAAAGCATTTTGTTAGCCTTGTTTAAATCTTGCCTAGCCCAACATGTCAATGCTATCAGACAAGCCTATTCAAAGCGTTAGGTCGATCACAACAGTTTCAGAGATTTACAGATACGCATGTATTAAGTTGATGCTGACTGTTTTGTTTGAATTTATCGCGATTTCCATTATACGTAGAACAATTGGATTTTGCTGACTTTGTGACTTGCTGCAAAAGGGTAGTTTTACCGGTTTCTCTCAAAACCTTCAAATGTAAGTGATGGATATATTTCTGTCTTCGGACGTGAATACAATTATTTTGCCTTCTTGCCAAATATATTTTTGACAGTTTTTAGTTTGTTAGAGCGTTTATGAATGGTGTCGATATTAACGTCATATATCAGTTTAAATGGACCGGCCACAACCTCGTCATCTGGGAATAATATTTGCTAATACTACCAGTATGTCAGTACGCAGTCCGCTGACAGCTTCAAACGCATGTGGATACATCAAATTCATTGACAAATTTAAACCTCTAACCTTATAAGAGGGATTAACAAATGTTCATGAGATATAGTTTTGCAGACTTCCATGCTAAAGGGAGCAGAAAATTCCAATTGGTCCAGCACTCAGTCAATATGAGTGTGTGTTTTTTTTCAGATCAGCGTAACTCAGAATACCAACAACCTTGTGACATGTTTAACCAGACACATGACTTTGGAATAGGCATGCACTATAAAATCGAACTCCATTTTCGACCTCCAACGGAATTATAACTGATTTGAACTCACAACTAGTTGAATACTGTAGAGCCTGTCAGGACTCCACATTAACCTCGACAAACAATTTCGTACCCTTCAGATATCTACAAACGGACAAGGCTGACTCGCGCAACATGTAATCGTTACCGAATTTTTGCCTTTGCCATTCTACAGCTTTTTCGCCTACGAAGTCTATCCCATCACCAAAGAAAAGAGGCTGAACTAATACAAAGGCTGAGTTGTTATTATTAACATCGGAAATTGTTGTAGTATCTTGTCAAGGCTATCGTCTAATTTGTGTTTTGAAATTTTTATTTTCTAGCGCAGGCACGGCACTATTCGTACAAATTTAATTTCGAAAAATAAAAATGAAAAAAACATATTTGGCAATGTGTGCATGTAGACGTAGAAAGTCGTAAAACGTTAGCAGAAATTGTATTTTGTGGAAACATTTAGCAATGTTTTGCAGGGAATTTTAAAATGAACACGAAAACGAATGGCAGTTAAAAAAATACTTCAAGTGAAAATTGAGACAGTGTTTAATGGGCCTACATGTTCAAAAAGTGTGCAAGCTAAGAAAAAAATGCTAAGGAAGATAGTAGTACGAACACAGTAGCAGTGCAGAAATAGGGTAAGGTGGTCTAATGAAGGTGAGAAGCCATTGAAACTGCAGCATTTTAGACCAAGTACTACCGCGCGGCTTCGTTTGATTCGGCTGTAGTCAATGAAAACACCTAGGCTATCGGGGGACACAAGGGTGAGAAAGTAGTTTCAAGCGGATCTCCATTCTTCCCGATTGACGTTTTTCGGGTTCATGGAGAAATCTGCTCGGAAAAGGTGAGGAGAATAGAAAGTCAATAGAATCAGTGTTACGGTTCATGTGCAGTTTTCGTTTGCAAGCAGATATTCTAGGTAACGACGTCATTTCAATTTGCAAGTTATTCCAAAATAATCTATATCTGGAAGCACAATCAGAGATAGTTAACATGTGGAAGATGCATGTGAAAGACACTTCTCAAAATTGCTGTAGGAGTACAGTATAAATAACCAACTAAGACCGTTTGCTGTTGATTTAAAATATAAGATCTAATAAAGACAGTACAAGGACTTTGAAATGTATAAGCCTCGCTTTTATCTAGGAGCGTTCTGAGAGGTACTTAATCAAATGCTTGACTCAGACCAAAAAAGATTACTACCACCGATAGAATATCATTACGAAGAGAAGTTAGAAGATTTAGAAAAGACAAGTGAAAGTTTTTTAAAAGAAATGAACGGTCAAAACCTATAATGTGAAAAACGGACAATAAGCTTCTTTTTTTACAGAAATGTGTAAATTTTTAGCGCTATATCAATAATTTGCGCTTTTTTAAGTTAACTGATAAGCAGCTATTAGAGGTCTCCTTTAATTGTTTTTTTTTTAATTTACTACGTCTATTTTGGAAAAAAATTGGCACAGTAAAAAATAATTGTAGAATAAGACTCTAAATTGTAGCTGTTATGTTTTGCAATAGCCCCTGAAAGAAAAATTGATGGTTAGCCGAAAATATGGTTAGCTTATGAAATCATTTATTAATTCATGGTGCACTTTACCAAAGTCGAGGTTATTACATTTAACCTTGGGCTTTTTCGACAAATAGATTGGAAAACAACAGTGAATTAAGGCATTTTACTTGTAAAAATGTTACGATACAAATTCATAAAAAAGTTGGCGGGCAACATTTGTAAAAAATAAATCTATTTTGTTGGCATTTCTGGTCACTAAACTGACCAGTCGTAACATGTTTTCAAAGGTTAGATTGTCAACGAATTTCTGACATCTTAATGGACATATATTTGCTGGCCAGTCAGTTTCTGGCAGACTTAAATCACAAACAATAATTTTTGCATTCAATTGAGTCACTCCAACTTTGTCAAACATATCACCCAGCTTCATTTTCTTACTTGTAGACACACTTAAATATCGTTTTGTTATTTTTTTACAGGATAACTAAAGTAAAAAAAAATTCCACAAAATTACGAAATGCTCAAGTGATACAAAAAATGTACAAAATATGATTAATATAAAGAAGGCGACCACTGCCAGGTTTTTCTAAGCGTTCTTGTCTGTACAAAATATAATAACGCATGGCGAGTGTAAAGTCAGAATTAAGACGATTAAATATTGCTTGCAAGTTTGATTGACACACAGCACATCTCGAAGAATCTGTTATTCTACTGTTTAAATTCTGTCATCTTATTAACAATTGATCTCGGAATAAGTGCGACAAAAAATGAGCGTAATAAGGGGTTTTGGGATTTTTCTTAACTATCTTTCCTCTAAAATCTGTTCTTATGCTGAACTGAATTGAACTTTTATCACAGTAATTCACTAAGGGCTCGAGAAATTGAAAGCTTTTGCAATACAGCCTAGCTAGAAAGGAGCTTATTGCTCGCCAGTGCCTATATTCAAACTCGAAAAATCATTGCAACGAGGAAGGAATTTGAAATTTAGAGCCCCGGCCTTGAATATGGCCGTCAAGTCAATTAGGCTGTCGATGCTTATAGCTATCAAATTATGTGAACAACTACAGAAACACACTCTAGAAACCTTTTTGAACTGTCCACCTGTCAAACTCTCGAGCAACCTGACAATTTTAAGAAATACACCTTCCAAAAAACAGGCTTTATTATCCTATTCAACACTTCTAAGAAATGTCCCTACACTTGAGAAGTTTGTTAATATTATATTTTCTCCCTCGGACGAAGAAATGGACTACGACTGAACTTGATGGAGGAAACCTATAGTACGGAGATATAACATCCCTCGGCGACGCGTCCATGCAAAAAAGGAGCATACAGCCAGGGTGCTTGACGTTATCGATAGTCTGTCATTGACAGAGGAAACGATCAACCCACATGCTTCTTATATAACCAGAAATTGCTCTCGCACTTCCAAAAAAGACAAATAAATCCATGTGGCTAGTAGACGTGGGCAGCACCATTCAAACGAAATGCAAGTTCGCCGTCTCAAACCGGCACCAGTGCTTCATTATACGAGAAGTGGTAGTGAACTTCGTAAAAACTGCATGTGAGAAGGCATTACTGAAGCCACTTCCGATATCCGAAATCACTTATACAAGATGACAAGCATTATTTCATAATATCTGAAATGCGTTCAAAAGCGTTAAACAACTGGAAGTTCTACGACATTGAAAATGCCCCGTATAATAGAATCAAACGATAAACAAAGCCAACCATGACAAATTAATATTGTCGTGAAAAGTGAGGTCGAGGTTCAGCCATTGTCAAACTCGGAACCAATGCTCACCTTCTCCTACTTAGTTGTTTTTCAGCCGGACTTTCCCCCGCGAAGGGGAAGAAGTTCAGATTCCTCAAAATATATCTTTACATGAGATGCAAATATGACGAAAGCAATCTTCGAATTCTGAACGGAAAGATCATACAAGTCCATAGTTCACTGCTCCGGAGAAGCCGATAACACTACTTGCCAAGTCAAGATTGAGAACAGTACACCTCCGTCAGCACCGACATCTACCTGCGTGAAATCTCGTGCAAGAGGCAAACACCTGAATAGCGTGGTGTGTAAGTACTAATTGAGCTTTATCTACACCCATGCCCGAAGTGTTTTCTCAAAACTCAATGAACTCAGTTCCAACCGAATGTAAATTTTAAAGACGACTTATTTTTTTGAATACAAGTTGGTGAGAAATTAAGAATACTGAGATTTTAATTACACAGCAGGTGGATTACAGGAGTTGGGCTCCTTTCGATGGTAGAGAACTTGGCGAAAAATGAGTTAAGCAATGCAGCTTTCTCCTTATCCTCTGTAAAAAAAGAATTGTTGCCATTGGGTGAGGGTTGAATGACTTTATAAATCTAAGAGGACGAACGTAAATGGAAGATTTGAGCAAATGATCTGGAAGAATTCACATCGCTTAATGCTGTGGCCTCTCTACGCTTATCTCAAGCAATCCTTATTCTCAGCGCTTATTCAAATATTTGCGCTATTCCTAAGTGAACTGATAAAGAGCCATTTGATGTATCCTTAAGTTTTTTTTGTAATTTCTTAAGTCCTTTTGGAGAAAATGGGGCAATTTATAAAAAGCTGAATTTGCTTTAAACATCTTAATTGGGTACAAGCCTGAATATTTCCTGTAAGGTTTTGCATTAGCTCCTGGAAAAGTAGGGCTCGTTTATTGAAAATATGCGATGCCAATCTAGCCTTCTTACGAAATCATTAAATAATTCATGGTTCACGTTCCAAAACTCGAGGCTATTGACATTTTTCTTCGAGCTTTTTAGAAAGAGAGACTGGAAAACAACAATGAATTAAGACATGGTCATTTTTGAAGATATCACGATAAAAATTCATAAAAAGAGGGCGAACATGTTTTGTTAAAAGTAAATATCATAGGTTATCATTTTTGGCCACTGAACTTACCAGTTGTGACATATCTGAAATGTCAGTAATGTCAACATAGTTCTGAAATCTTGGTGGAAAGTTATTTGCATGCAAGTCAATGTCTGGCAGATTAAAAACAACAACAATTATTCTGACATCGAATTAGGTCTCCGCAAGATTTTCAAAAATCATACACAACTGCTTTACATTACTTTTGTTACAGGGAGGATTGTATATTCACCCAATTATCGATTTTTTGTTGTGTGGCAAGATGACTGCAATAAGACACACATTTTCAGAAAATGACGAAAAGCGCAGGTGATACAGGAAATGTACAAAGGATGATAAAATATAAAGAAGGCAACGACCGCCAGGCATTTCAATGCGGTCTTGTCTGTACAAACTATTATTATCTATGGCGAATGTCAAGTCAGAAACAAGAGAGTGTGTCCAATATTCAGTGAAACAGAGCACATCTGGATCAAGCTCAAATGCTACTGTTTTACGTTTTGTCTTCTTATTAACAACTGATCTCGCTTTAAGTGAGACTATACTGAGAGAGTCCTTTAGATTCAGGTAACGCTATTCAGTGTTTATAAAAAAGCGGAAACTTAGTAGCGGAAAGGGAAATGGCAGCGGAAAAACAATAGGCAGAAAGCAAATTGGCCCTGGTCTACAGTTTGTCAAGTGCTTATGATCAAATGAACGGTGCATATTGTAGAACGAAATATAAGAATAAGCTCCATAGAAAGTGCGGCTGAAGTGTGGCATAGGATAAACAGAAGGGGCAGGCATATAGGATTTTGAGGCATTAAATCAAAATTTGACGGAAATGTTGCCTTCCAAAAATTGCATGACTGGTTTTGAAAAACGGTTTATTTTAACAGCTGGCTGAATTTTTTTGGTGAGGGTGATGAGGAAATGGGATAGGATAAGCGCTGGCTTGAGCGGTTGGGTCTTTGTTAGATACTGAGTTATTATCGGTAATCATAGTGCCGAATTTAAAACTGACATACATTAAATGGGGGCGTTGATAGGTTTATCGGACATTTAAAGCTATCGCATACGTGGCTGGCTTAGAAGGAGAACAACTTGAAGATGCCACCATCTCACTCGGATCATGACTTTGTTGAATGGGATAAGTATCAGGGGAAACTGACAGAGATCCACAGGGATGAGGGCCTATCTGAGGGGGTGGAACAGCCTCAGAGAAAACACATTTTTTTAACCGGAACAAGTGTTCCTCCTACGGAGAGATAAGTTTCCTTTACATAGTTGGCTGACCGCTCATGCTGATAGAATGTAAGGTCTTCGTCTATCGCCGAAAAAAGCTTTACGAGAATTGGCAGGTTTTAACTCTGGGATGAGATTCTTTTAGCTTCTGCAACATTAAAATTAAAGCCACAAGAGAAAAGAAACTGAACGACAACATCTTTAGTTTTTTTTATCTGTTGATATATATATATATATATATATATATATATATATATATATGTATATATATGTATAGCTTAGCTTTGAAAGATAAGTGGCGCGCCTTGACCTTGACCTTGCCAGAGCATCAGTATCATTTTATTGAGGGAAAGATAGGTGAATGCCTTTGAACTCCCTGCTTGTAACAGGACGATAGGACAGAACTTGATACGAAGAAAAAAATTAAATGTTTGACAGTTACATGTAAGGGGATAGCAATTTTCTCAAAAAGATGACATTAAAATATATATGGGTACTTGCAAATCGCGAGGAGTGTAATTTTACGCAGTGCATGTGATAAGCAATGTAATTCATTTTAAAGTTATTCATTATAATCTGATAAATGAGTTTTTACCTTAATTGAGTTTGGGCCGTTTTTCTTGTCCACTCTACTCTGAAATGCCTTCAAACAAAGGGAAGAGGACTACCTTTTCTGTAGGAACCTTCGACGCTGAATCTATTGCTCGATCCTTTCTGTGCGTGGGCGTAGTTTAAGGAAAAGCCCGTGAAAAAGTTGTCTTGTAAGCCTGTGCAAAGAAATCACCTGGTTCGAAACAGCTTTGCAGGTTACTCATTATGCGGAAGGTTAATATGAGAAATACTCTAATTTTTCTGTAGAAAAAGGCGACTAGGCCGAGAATAGACAGCTTGCTTACATAGGGCAATGTTCCTTCACCTTTGAACACCATGGTCGCCCGCCTGTGGTCCTACTATAAGACAGTTGAATCTCCGACAGTTCGTGGTCTCTATGCCTGTATAGCGAACTTCAGGTGTGGCCGAATGAAGCTTCCAAATGTTTTGGAATAGCTGTTTTATTTTTAAACCTGATAAAGGCTCGTCTTATCAGCTGCAACAGAGATCTGGACGATTTCGCCACCTTTGTTCGGTTTAGCGTTCGCTTGAGGGAAAAGTTATAACCACACCCAAGTCCTTCTGACTCTCAACTTGTTGCAGTGGAGTACCATTTAAAAAAATGAGCTTTCTTGCAGGATGCCCTACAACTGCCGATTTGAAGAATGTAACAGTTCCTTACATTGAAAGGCAAAAGCCAAAGCGTTGACCAGTCCTTTTATCTGTTCAAAGTGGTTTGTAGATGGTTTTCGACTGCCGTTCTTTATACAACTTTCCATAATTTGATGTCATCGGCGAACAAGGTGACTTAGGAGCATAGGTCCTTGACACAGTCATTGATGAAAACGAGGAAAACTATTGGAGCTTAATTAACCCCTGTGGGACGCCAAACTCAACAGCTTCACACAAGGACTGCTGGCGCCCGACATGGACTCTTTGTTACCGTCTTGTTAAAAAGTTTTGAATCCGTCGGAGGAGGTTCCTGCAAATGCCTGCCCTGCGCAGATTAAACAGCAAGTATTTTTGAAAGAAGGTATTTAACGCTTTTTTGAAGTCAATGAAGATCGCATGCACCGTTTTGTTCTGGTCCCGTACTTTGGTCAAGCTATCAAGTGAGAAAAGCAGATTGGTAAGACAGGACCTACCACTGCGAAAACCGTATTGGGCATCAACAAGGAACTTATTATGCTTAAGAAATTGCATCAACGCCTTCATAATTATTTTTTCCATGGTTTCGCAACAAATGAAGGTAACGCTTACCGTCCTTAAATTATTTGCGAACGCTCAGCTTCAACTCTTGAAAAGTGGGACGATCGTCGCTGTCTTCCAATCAGATGGAAACAGTCTGTTACAAATGACGCCTGAAAGACTGGGCTAGCGGCTTGGCCATTTCTGAAGCTTGCTCCATTAACAGCTTGGCAAGGTTTGCATGGGGGCCAAGGGGGTCAATTCTTTCAAATTAAGAAGCTAAGTCTTGGTTTTACATTCAGTGAAGAGAAATGCATCAGTAGAGGGAATCAAACTGTCTGTATAAGTGTTGGATAGAAAACTAGGTTCAGTCATTTCAGAGGACCGAAAGAACTGCGAGAGATGGTTAGCTTTATCCTTGTTTTCTGAGATTTCGGCCCCTTCGGCAGTTCGCAGTAGTATGATAATATCCTTATTTCACGTGTTCTGTCTTATATATCTGTTCAGAACTTTGGGGCTAACCATGGCTCGGTTTAACTGATCCTCTTCAAACATCTATCGAGCTCTGACAATGAGACGTTTAACCCGGTTCATCTGCATTTTGAACCTATGAAGAAATTTACGTGAACAATCAATTTGGTACTTTTTAAACACTTTTCCTTTCCTATTAACTTCAGTTTTTAAGGATGGATTCAACCACAGAGGTATGTGCATAAGTTTTCGGTAAGTGATAGTGCAGTGGTTTGAGATGAGTTTATGGACTATCAATTATAAATTTTCCCATGATTCTTCAACCTTATCGGATAATGTGGATGCCAAGTCTAGGATACTGAGATCATGTTTCATTTTCTCTAAATCAACACGCGACATATTAGGACGGAGGTCTTGTGATTTGGCAGGCAAACGCAATAAATGGTCACTCTATCCTAGTGGGGGTAAGCAAATAAACAGTGTCGGTATTGTCGACCGTCTTAGTGAACTCATAACCAAGGTAGTTATGTCGCTGGACTTCATGAATTTTTTAAGGAAATGTGACGTGCTGGTGAATTATAGGGTTTGGTTTATAATCAGGAGGTTGTGGTCGAATGCCGCTTTAGGGTTATCGGCTGAGGAGGAGCTCCAGGTGATGGTATGAGTGTTGAAGTTCCCAAAAATAAGAATATTTGGTCGCCTAGCGAGGGCTTTTATTTCATCCAGCAAAAAAGCATTTGCCTTAGGATTTTTCCTCGGTTGGGAGGTAACAGTTAAAATATTAAGGCTTTAGGAACACAATAGTCTTACAGTTAAACATACCGCTACTTGGCAAGATAGATTCACCGTTTTTCAGAAATAATAAAAAAACATGTTTCACGAAAGTTGCTATGTCTTCAACTGTTCGGTTGTTTCTATGTTTCTGGAACAGTTGAAAGGCGAGGAATTCAAGGTCGCGATTGTAAATCTGGTCCGACAAAAATGTTTCTGTAATCAAAATAACATCGGAAAGAAGGTCGGATATGTTGATCCTTAGTTCATTCATTTTTGAAAGTAAGCTATGCGCATTTATATACATCAATTTCAATTTTGAGTTCTTGTGTGATCCATTCGTAGTCCCAACGCATGCTACTGGAGAAGCTGCGCGGTCATGCTATTCGGTTTGGTCGATGAGGGGGAATAATTTCTTTCGACGAATCATGCTTAAAGATCACGAGATTCGGTTCTTTTTTGATTTTGCATTTCCTCAATTCTAGAACTAACATGTGGCGTTTCAGCCTGTCAGCAGAAGAGCAACCGGCTGAAAAAACACATAATTGCTAGAATTCTTCAATGAAAAAAAAAATTATTGACGCACAGTTAAGTACTGGCAATTCTTTTCAGTAAATTCCATATCAATCTGGAATAAGCTGCCCAAAAGTATTCAAACCCAGCAAAACTACTCTATGTTTAAGAAAGCTGTAACTAGTTTTCTACATTCAGGACAACTTTCACGAATTTTGGGTGCTGACTCGGTGGAATCTCTCTTTCACTCTGATGGCGTTCGTGGACTTTGAACCCCGCCAGGCTTCACTGCTGAAGATAATGCGGCTGAAGCAGCAACCCGCAGTCTGCGAACCCTTCAGCCGATAGCTCGCAACTTTTGCCGACAACCATTGAAGAAAGACTGAGAACACTGTGTTCTTGTGCCAACCCTCTCCGTCTGGAACTATTGTTTTTAAACGATATGAAACAGTTCTCCTGCTGATGAGTCAACTCAGCTTACAACTGTACACTTATTCCGTTTGTATCATACCTTTGAAGGCAGGTTTTTTTCACTTGAAACAAACTCCTAATCTCGCCCAGTATTGACGAAACAAAAAGCCTGAAACAAAACCAATACTGGCTGCAACATAAGGAGCTTGTTTTAGGTTTTTTCCGGTCTTCGAGGTGTTGGAAGGCGCCCAAGAGGTGCATTACCAACTCTTTACAATTGCCTGTAAACTGGCATAATAAACATATTATTGTTATGCGTCCCTGTTGCTGGGTACAATTATTTGAAGAAGTCGTGGCCAGGTCGCCTGAGTTGAGTTTGGGTGCATTCGAAGACGAAATATCTTTTGATAATAGACTTCCTCAGATGGTTGTAACAGCTTGTTTAGGAGTTCGTGGATTAACCCTTTAGCAGCCTTAGTTCTATCTATGTGTGTTTTGGCAAAGGACTCCCGTAGTCCCTGTATTTTGATGCAGTTATCTATGTCAGGGATGCTGCTATTGATTAGGGATTTCTGGTAATATTCAGTCAATCAGAATCCTCAAATTTTTGATCGATTGTTAACTATGGGCTATCCTCCGACAACATTGAATCTTCATTTGGGCCTCCGAAAAGAATAATGTCTGCTGGAACATCCGGACTGGTACATCGGTTAAGAGTGAATGTCCAGCTGAGAATTATAGAACGTATTTGCACAAATAACTGCAACATTTGGTAACTGATGATGTTTGAAACAGCATGTCACAATGGACACGTTGTTTCAAATTGGCTAAGAGTCTTCTCTTTGTATCACGGGCACATTGAGGCCGAAGTTATTGCTGTGTTTTTCCCTCGAAAAACAGTTATTTATAAGTACCCGTCACTCGTCAAATAAGGTAGATGTATATATTCGCAGAATATTATATTGAATTAATTGATAAGTTAACGGGTGTCCTTGTGCGCTATTTGTATATATGGCGACAAGTGCCTGTTAAGGAACTTTTGTCAGCAATAATTAAATGAGAGTTGCCCACTTAAAAAAATATTGCACATCCATCGGCCAGAATATTCAAAACTGAGCATAAAAAGAAAATGTAATCATAAAATAAGTTTATGGTAAGCATCTGCCCGATCTCAGCAAACAGAACGCTTGTACGGTTTAAAGCAACAAACAAAAAACATGTTTATATTATTTAAAAGAGAATCATTGATATTTGACACATCTAAAACAAGATTATTTTAATACAAGAATAAACCAAAGTGCAATCCAGTTCCCGTTTCCTGTCAGACAGATAAACAGGGAAACATATGCACGGATAGCTCCTAAAAATCAAAACTCTTTTTTTTAAATTTCCATATGTCTGTGTATATCTAGGAGCCACATTTTAAGGAGAATGAAGAGCAATGTATTGTCCAAGCCTCCCAAACAATTAACACATTGTCGTTTTTTAACAAAAACAGTAAGAAATTCCCTGAGGTAACTACATCCCACTAAATTACCTGTTCTGGATGATTTATCAGCAAAAATCCTGAGCAAGGTCGCAAAGCCACTAGCCAGCCAACTTTCCAAGATTTTTGAATGTTCGATGGAAGAGAGGGGTCTACTTTAATGACTGAAACTTGGGTAACATAACCGATATTTTTAAAGGAGTGGATAAAACTTCACGTTATATCTTAAAACCACTAAGTTTCACGAAAAGTTGTTGCAAAATAATGGAGAACGCTGCATCACAAAAGAAATGTCAAACGTCAAGTCGCACAGCATGCCTTTCATAGATTCGTGATAAACATATTGTATCTCATTTTATCGTGTCCTGCTGACGTTATATGTTTGGTTGTTAATGATTATTTTTATTTGTTACCCTTAAGCAACTAAAATTATCCATAGTTCTTTTTAACGTAAGCTAAAATATACATTTCATACTGTTCAAATTGACATAGCCTGTCCCCCGAGTCGGTAGATTTAAGCAAATGCAAAAATACCATTCTGTGAATATTAAATAAGATCTGACAATATGGAAGTATATAAATTTTTCAACAAGACATACTTCGTCCTATTAGAAACAATTTTTGAGATTATATTGATCCTGTGTACATTTTTCGCTTTTTCAATTTTTCTGTAAAAATAATTGTGTATAACTTTTCTTGGAACATATCCTGTCAAACATTTCCTATTCAATTTGATGCTTAAGCCAAAACTGAGATGTTAATCATTCCGAAATCTTTATTCCACTAATAATCAACCCCTTCTGAGCATACATAAAATTGGGTTAGATGCTTGAGACAACTTTATCAAGTTTTATAGCCAATACACTTGAGTTTAACTGCTACTTGGTGCAACCTTGGGTGAAAAGGCATCTTGTCTCACTTCAAAGAAATGTGAGAAACTAGAGCCTTTCGTCAATAAGGTATATATTGATGCACGTGACCGAAAAAAATATAAATTTAAATTTTATTTCGAAAAATGATTTTATATATATGTTACTTTTCAGTTTTGTTAACTTTTGCAGCTTTGTTCACCATAAGCGTCCAGCCAATGATTCAAGGGAATCTATACTTTATGCATGCAAACATAAAAAGCATCGCCAAGTTGTACTTATCTTAAGCCAACCACGTCTATTATAGCTTTAAAACCCACGAAAACTATGAACGTCCGTAGTACATCTACGTCAGTTGTAAAATTTAGCAATTTGATATGCGATAAAATGTCAGTATCTTACACACATGCAAACGCTCAAGCCAGCACTTTTCCCTACAAAAACTCATTGACGTCCCCACATTATTAAGCCAGCTAATAAGGTTAACCGTTATTTACTAAAACAATTTGTGCAATTTTTGAAGGCTAATTTTCCGTGAAATTATGGTATAATGCCTCTTAACACTTTATTGATCCCCTCTTTCGTTCTTTTTTACGCAGGAATTCAGTGGTCCTGTGTATGATCCCCACGAATACAATATTCACATTTCATCTGATATTAATTCCTCAACAAACAGTAGACCAGGGCCAATTCGCTTTCCACCTTTTTTTCTCACATCTGCTTTCCAGCTCCGCCAATCAGGCTTTCTTTTCTGACGAGCATAACCTGCATCTGCATGATACGCTCATTAAAGTCACAGTCAATGCGAGGTCAGTTTGTATTCCGATGACAGAACCAAAACACAGTAGCGTTCGAGCTAGATCAAATGTGCTCTGTGCCCCTGAATCTTGGACGCATACACTTACTTCTGAGTGGAAGCTTGCCGTAGATAATTATAGATTGTACCGGCAACACTGTCCATAATATAATGGCGGAGGTTGCCTTCTTTATCATAAATCAGGCAACGCAAATTTTACGTATAACCTGAGCATTTGGTCATTTTATGGATATTTTGGCTTACTTAAGTTATCCTGCCACACAATAATCAAACGATCGTCTGGTGTGACTACAATCTCCTGTAATTTAAGCTTTGTAATGCAGCTGTGTGAAATGTTTGAAAAAAAAATAGCAGGAACTAAATTCGATGTCAAAATAATTTTAGTTGATTTTAATCTGTCAGACATTGACTTGCATACATATAGCTGTCCACCAATCTTGTAGAAATAGTTTGACACTTTAATTTTTAAAACATGTCGCACCCGGTCAGTTCATTGACCAGACATGACAGCGTTTTAAACTTTATTTTAACCAATTATGTCCATTTTCCGTTCATGAAATAGCATCGTGATATTTTCACAAGTCACCCCACCCAAATTCACTCTTTTTTCCAGTCTTTCGTTCTAAAGAGCCTAAGGTAAAATGCAATTAACTTGACGTTGCTAAAGTAAAATATAAATTTAGAAATAATTACGTAAGAACGCTAGATAACAAAGCCAAGTACCCAATACCGATCAATATTTCTTTCGGGAGCTTTTGCGAATCCTTACCGTAAATATTCAGGTTTTTTTCCCACTTCACATTTTAAAAATCAAATTCAGTTTCTTCTACTGCGACACATTTTCTCCAAAATTGACTAAATACATTTTAAAAAAACAACGTATATAGACATAAAATAGCTCTTCATCAATTAACTTAAGAAAAGCAAGAATATTTGAATTGGCGCTTTAATAAAGTTTGCACGAGATAGGCGTAGAGAGGACACAACATTAAGTGAAAAAAAATTATTCGAGATCAGTCGCTCAAGTCTTCCCTCCACGGTCGTCGGTTTAGCTTCAGAAAGTCATCCAACCTCTACTCAATATCAACAAGGATTGTGTTACAGAGGGTTAGGAAAAAGCAGCATTGTTTTATTCAATTTCGAAAAGTTCTTTACCATCGAAACTAGCCACACACTTATGATCACCCTGCTGTGTTATTCAAATCTCAGTTTCCTTTATTATTTACCCGATTGCTTTCAAAAACACATAAGTCGTCTTAAAAATCCACATTTGTTTGCAACTGATACTATTTCAAGCACACCCATCAAATTATGAGGAGATAAACCACCTTTTATGAGTAAGAGCCTTTCGTCAATATGGTGTCTATTGATGCACGTGACCGGAAAAAATAAATTTAAATTTTATTTCGAAAAATGATTATATATATATATGTTACTTTTCAGTTTTGTTAACTCTTGCAGCTTTGTTCACCATAAGCGTCCAGCCAAAGATTCAAGGGAATCTATACTTTATGCATGCAAACATAAAAAGCATCGTCAAGTTGTACTTATTTTAAGCCAACCACGTCTATTATAGCTTTAAAACCCACGAAACCTATGCACGTCCCTAGTACATCTACGTCAGTTGTAAAATTTAGCAATTTGATATGCGATAAAAACTCAGTATCT
>JAYGXS010000002.1:99189235-99204014 GCA_036362985.1 Ligula intestinalis | reverse complement strand
AAGCCAGCACTTTTCCCTACAAAAACTCATTGACGTCCCCACATTTTTTAAGCCAGCTAATAAGGTTAACCGTTATTTATTCAAACCATTTGTGCAATTTTTGAAGGCTAATTTACCGTGAAATTATGGTATAATGCCTCTTAACACTATATTGATCCCCTCTGTCGTTCTTTTTTACGCAGGAATTCAGTGGTCCTGCGTATGATCCCCAGAATACAATATTCACATTTCATCTGATATTAATTCCTCAACAAACAGTAGACCAGGGCCAATTCAAACGACAGTCTGGTGTATCTACAATCTCCTGTACTTTAAACTATGTAATGCAGCTGTGTGAAATGTTTGAAAAAAAAATAGCAGGATCTAAATTCGATGTCAAAATAATTTTAGTTGATTTTAATCTGTCAGACTTTGACTTGCATACAAATAGCTGTCCATCAATTTTGCAGAAATAGGTTGACACTTTAACTTTTCAAACATGTCGCGACTGGTCAGTTCATTGACCAGACATGACATCGTATTAAACTTAATTTAAACCAATAATGTCCATGTTCCGTTCATGAAATTGCATCGTGATATTTTCACAAGTCACCACGCCCTAATTCACTGTTGTTTTCCAGTCTTCCGTTCAAAAGAGCCTGAGGTTAAATGCAATAAACTTGATTTTGGTAAAGTGAAACATTAATTTAGAAATAATTCCGTAAGAACGCTAGATTGACAAAGCCAAGTACCCAATAACGATCAATATTTCTTTCGGGAGCTTTTGCAAATCCGTACAGAAAATATTCAGGTTGTTTTCCCCTTTCAAGATTTAAAAAAATCAAATTCATCTTCTTCTACTGTGACACATTTTCTTCAAAATAGACTTAATACATTTTTAAAAAAAAACAATTTAAATAAACATAAAATAGCTCTTTATCAATTTACCTAAGAAAAGCAGAAATATTTGAATTGGCGCTTTCAATAAAGTTTGCACGAGATAGGCGTAGAGAGGACACAGCATTAAGTGAAAAAAAGTCTTCGAGATCAGTCGCTCAAGTCTTCCCTCCACGGTCGTCGGTTAAGCTTCAGAAAGTCATCCAACCTCTACTCAATATAAACAAGGATTATGTTGCAGAGGGTTTGGCGAAAGCAGTATTGTTAAATTCAATTTCGAAAAGTTCTTTACCATCAAAACTAGCCACACACTTATAATCACCCTGCTGTGTGATTCAAATCTCAGTTTCCTTTATTATTCACCTGATTGTTTTCAAAAACATATAAGTCGTCTTAAAAATCCACATTTTTTTGCGACTGATAATATTTTAAGCTACCCCATCAAACTATGAAGAGATTTACCACCTCTCATGAGTAAGATATTTTCAGAGTTTATTAAGAATGGCTTTGAACCAGACTCTTAGAAAGCATCTTTTATAATTCCCATATGTGAATCAAGTTCCCAAACAGATATTCACAAATATAGTTTTGTTCATAAAGGGCACTCTCCGGCTAAACTCTATGAAAAACTACTTGCCAAAAAATACAGCTTTTTGCATAAAAAATAACATTCTCAGCTCCTCAGAGCATGGCTTTTTACCGCAACGATCTTGTGAAGCATGCCACACGTCTTTTCTAAATCTGCTAACTTCTCTTCGTAATGATAATCTATTTGTGGTAGTTATCTATTTTTGGCCTTAGTAAAGCATTTCATAAAGTTTCTCGCGCGAGGCACCTTACCCAACTAGAGGCTTTAGGATTGCCATGTCCTCTAACTGTTTTCATTTGATCAAATCTTTCCAATCGATAACACAATGTGCAAGTTGAATTCTCATAATTCACTCCTACCACCATTTTGAATGGTGTCCTTCAAGGTACCGTGCTAGGCCATCTGTTCTTCTTTCTTTGCATAAATGATATCTCATTGAGTGATAAACACTCCCAATCTTATATTGATGCGAATGATCTCAAGTGTGTTTACTCCTTCTCTAACTCTACGGCCGGGAGATGCTGGGAACAAATTCATTCTGATCTACACGCTCTTTCGGAAAGATCGATTTATCAAATTATTTTTGCCGATACATATGCTTTGGGTCTAAAAGGCTGCCGTAACCTGTTATTTTTCAAGGTTTCTCAATGACTGAATGTTCAAATATCAAGGATCTAGGATAAAGCTACACCAATCAAATAGACCATTCTGCTCACACAGATATAATAACAGCCAAAGCTGTACACGTTTGCGACTTTGCTTGTAATATTTTTTGCATTCCTTAAATAAATTGACGAACTTATCGTATGCAAGTTGAGAAAGCGACAATTAAGACAAGAGGTTTATTGTCTTTGAATGTTCGTTAGTGCTTTTCATCTAAGAATACTGTTGCCTATTCTTTGGTCTCACAAATGAATTAAGCCGTTCAATAATTGAAAAATTTTGTAAGAAGTTCAAGTTATAACTGTTTTATCCTAAGCTTCTAGTACATTTTACGCAAATGGATGCCCATTAAGTCAATCATTTTCTTTGGGTTAGGAGATTCGAAGCAGAATTTTGTCTCCTTGCTCTTAATAATAACATTAGTCTCGAAAAATGGTTGTCACTACCCCCAACAGCCATCCCTACAACCTACTTGAGTTGACACTTTTTACAACCCTCCTCCATGTTTCTCATATAAACGCACTTTGTTTTTTGCTTCCAGATATTGCTATTTTTGGGAAAACTTGCCAATTAAAAGTAAACAGTCATATCAAGTGTCTGCTTTCCAACAAAACTGCTCATTTATCATACCACTTATAATATTAAGCTTTTATTCTCCGCACATTTTCCGAGCGGGTTTTTTCCACGAATGTGAGAAAGGAACTTTAGGAATTAAGGAGATTCTGTTGAAACTGTTATATCTGCATCGTGCCACCGATAACTTTTGCCGTTCAGTTGATTAGTAGCCATCATCATACATTTAACACCTTTGTTCACTCTACTACTATGCGTTCGCCTTCTGAGCAGTTGTTCCTCTGACAACAACAATAGAAATGGAGGCCGTTACAAGCTGCCTTCATTTAATCTGCAATATTCTCTTCAAAATCCATACAATTAACGTTTTTTTTTTAAGTTCGCAACTATCTCAAAAACCTTGCTTAATGTTGCCCCAAAAGGAACATTTTTCGCTGACCCTGACAAATATACAATCTAAATTTAAAATGGGTGTAACTGAAAGTCTACTTAAATGTTTTGCTGACTTTCTTACGGTCAAGTGTACGTGTGCTTGCATTGGGACACAAAAAATACTAACCACTCTTTCTAGTGGGGTTCTGTAGGGTAGCGTTCTGGGTCCCATTCTATTTCTGGTATATGTGAAGGAATGCCTTGACAGCCCCAACTATGAGAAACTCATGTTTGCAGAAGATATACAGATAATTCAGTCAATTGATATCTCAAAGGATGGACAGCGCTTACAAAATGACTTTGATCGCGCGCAGTACAGGTGGCTACTCTAGTTCAGTTGAAACAAATGGCAAGGTGTCCGCTTAAAGCTTATTGATAGAAAGCTAATACTATTTTAACTTGATTACTTGCTCGCAGTACGCCAACTCAGACCGATAAACATATTATATAATATTTATGTATTCATTAGACCCATCATATAATCGTTCACAAACTGTGCTTAAAGCGCACATATTACTATTTACATCCTAGGCAATATCAGCAGTTCGTCAATTTTGATGAAAAATATTTTGGAGAAGTTTTCGGAACATATATGTATTGCGTGTAGGTGTGGTGCCCGTTGATGAAGGAACATTGTGAACTCTCCCCTATGAAGGTCACTTCTTTTTCTTTCTTTTATAGGCAATGCATAGGACACATAAGCATTGTGGGTAAGCTCGTCAGGGAAGTAGAAAGTGCTCTTCAGCTGGCTGTCATTTTTGAATTGGCACATACGATACTACTGCGCATTCATTTGTGCAAACGTAAAACCATCATGTAAAACAAGAAGTGAGGGCCAACGTCTTCTGGCCCAGGTCATTGCATAATGGAATACACATCCTTCCTCAGTTATCATTGCTGAAACCGCGGCCGCATTTAGTATTAATTGTAGATTGGACATTTGGTAGACAACAACAATTTATTTATTGTATATATTGCTTTGAAACACTTACGTATCGGGCAGTGTATACCAACTTGTGAGTAATTGTAAAGGCTTCTTATATGTTCATTTTTTTAGTGTTTTATAGGGAAGTATATTGAAATGGACAATTGTCACAGGGATGTATTACAAAGGTTCGTGACCTGATTGCACATATAACCGCCATGTGAATCTTACTAGCATCGATTGCTGGTATGCATATAGGACCACCACGTTCTCAGCATGAAGACGTTTAAGCATGTCACTTAAGGTGTTATTGAATGTATGGGCGTTTTCATACGGTTCATTGAGCTATCTTCCATAGGGAGGTATAATAAATCGCCTCTGGACAGTGCGGAAAATAATGATCATTTAGTAAGTATTTTCAATTGTGAGTCAGGCAACTGGGAAATTTTAGTATTATTTGAAATGTCTTCCTAAAATTGGGCGAGCTCTCACCCCATTGTTTGATCTTGTGATTTTTGACGCTAAAATCACAGAACTAACGCAGTTTGTCATCAAACAGTCAAACCACCCGATTCTCGTCAAATTGTTTCGGGTGGTGAACATAGATAATATTTTATCAAAGGATATAATCATCGTTCAAAACTTGAAGAAATACCCACATTTTCCTATTCAGACCTAAACCTCAAGCAGATCACTGGGTCATATGCAAATGATGAAATTATCGTAAGTCAGTGTCAGCCAAGGAAATTGTTTCTCCGACGATTGAAATATACGCGACACCATCAAAAAACTCAGTCGTTCAGCCAAACCCGCTATCAGTGAAATTGCGGCAGCGCCATGCCAGTTGCCCTCTGAGTGCACCCTGTCTGCTTCCGCTAAACCGTTTTATGTGTGTAACTGGGAAAACCGCAGCACAACCACCATTACATGCCTAAGAAACGTACCAATAACCATTTTGTTTACATATTTCAGTTGCTCAAACGCATTTTCATGTTGAAATTTTTGGGCACTATGCTCAAATTTTTTTAAATGGTAATTATGTGCATGTCAACAATAATAACTTAAAACGCAATAACAACTGGACAAAAGTAGAACAAGGCCACATTTTCCAACCGTTTCCTTCTCCCTTGCTGGTTTTATTACGCCTCCAAGTTTAACTTTTCTACTTATACTGCTGAGCAAAGCCTGCAGAAACTGGCTCAGTCAAGTATCTTACAAGGTAAAAAAGGCTTCAAGGGAAACAACAATCAATTGTGGCTAATCTGACGCACCACTTAAAACAAACAATTTAAGGGGCCCTAGTGGGCCCTTAAAGCTCATAATGCAAGACTATGTTTGCCTGCTTATCCACAACCGCCTGCGGTCACGCACTTACGGTCGACGCTGTCTGTAACCTGCTTAATGGACTGAAGGACTTACGAACATACCCTTATCGCTTTTGACAGAACTGCACCCAGTGCTTTCAGTGCAACATAAAATCATTCGGTTTCTGAGACAAGGCATTCAGCGGACACAAAAATATACTGCCGGTTAAAACGTACGTGGAATTCACACCAGCAAAGAGTGATCGCCACGCCGACGCCTTCTCGCACGAGTATAATGTTCAGACGAACTGCTAGATATGTTACCGCTTTCTGCGAAGTATTGTGTAAACAGTGCAATATTGTTATCTCTCTGGCCTTATCACTATTCCTTTCCATCTGACTAGGATAATCGTTACTGTTAAGTGTAACCGTCTTGTATTTAACCAAAACCTTGTTCGTTTTAAATAAATGACCACATCTTTATATGGTTCCGCTTCTTTGCACACTATTTTCTGCCTACCGGGCAGCAATCGCTATGATAACAGAAATGTGTTCGGTGGCCCCTGAAGCTGAATGAAAACTATCCATTCTACGATTCGCTCGTATACTGTGGCATAATTACGATGACCGTTGTGACGTAAACTGTATAACTGCTTAGAAATCATATACATTTCTGACGCTTTAATATCGCCAAGTCAGAGCCGTACAAAAAGGTTTCTGGTTCCGAGTTGTTTGAACCAATAACAAATCCTTGCTTGTTGGCTCTGGGTATCACTCAGCCAATGCTGGTTAAATTTTGTGGGACCTTATTAACAATCTTCGCTCTTTTCGAATTAAGTACAGTTCAGGACAATATGACAACTAATTTAGCCCCCTATAAGTTAGAGCGAATGATTTTCCTCCGTGTGTTATGTGTACAGTATCGTAACTCTCTCCTTTCTTCCCTTTGTCATGTAGGGAATCTCATGCACTGTGTATTCTCAAACACGTCCGATCAATGTGCATTGACAACCCTAAGGCAAAGAAAAAAAAATTTCTCACTGCCTCGAAGATCTTAGAGACCTTGATATAGGAAAAGGTAATTTTTTTGACAGTAACTCAATTTACCACCTTTCATCATTAAAATAGTTTATTTGGCTTTAAATTAGGCGTTTGATCGAGTTGAGCATAATCTCGACCCTGTGCCTATGAACATAATTACCAGATATATAATGTGTCAATTCTAGTGATAACATAAAAAGATACACCTCATTGACCTCAACAAGGGTCAGCGAACACACCTGCCAACTTACGCATTCCCGCTTTTGGTCCAGTGGAAGTTAGTTGTAAAGTTAAGAAGATGTTACTTAGTGACCTCGCCAATGATCAGAACAACCCCCCAAATTACACGTGTTCGCATTTGGTCCAGTGGGAAATTAGTGATACTGAACAAAAATATATACCTCACTGACCTCGCCTAGGGTCAGCGAACAACCCAAACTTTACTAGAATCGTCGTTGGTAAAGTAAGTAGATATTAATACTGAAAAACGGATTGAAGTCAATTTACTCGCCAAGGGTCCGCAAACCAACTATTTTTTTCTTCTAAAACTGCAGCAGATGCTTGGTTGCTAAAAAAAAATTGCCTGTTTCAGCAGGCCGCGCAAGAGTGCAAACTGGACACAATTGAGGCGATGAATAAAAGCCAGGACCTCAGCCTGCTTAAACCACATTTCGGCGAGTGTGAGTTGGTAACCTGGCTGGGAGCTGCTGGCAAGGAAACATCAAAAATTACCGGCCGAGATGCCACAGTGGGCCCAGCTATCGTGTGCGAAAATGTGCGCCCATGTAAGTACTGATGAATGAGCATGGTGTAGCAACTAGGTAGTTGCGCAAGCGTAGAGCGAGTTGCGTGCGTCAGCAAAACAACCTATGCACTTACCGCGCCAAAATTGCTCACAAAATATATCACAGTGGACGCGTTTGCAATAACAACTTTGGTAACATTGTGAGAAGTGAAGCCTGCATTTGTCCGGTTTTCGACAAAATGGATGAAAAAAGTCGCCTTTAAAAATGGCTACGAATCGCCGTGCTCTGCTTTCTTTTTCTACACAATGAATAAAATAGGAAGATTTTGTTCGTCAATTAATTCAGCAAAAACAACGACAAAAGTAAAAAGGTTATATATTTAATAGGTATCTGCCAAGGGCATCGACACCTGGCTCACTCGTAAACATACCAACTTTTTCAAATGTAGCGATCAGATGCCAAGTACATGCATATGCCTTTCCTTCTTTGATGTGCTAAAAATTCGCTCAAGTCTACTGTTGCAGAGAAATCAGGTCAAATTGCACGTGGTCAGGTTTAAGTCTAACATAATATTAACTTTTGGTATGAATTTTGCACTTCTGTCATGTTGAAATCTGAAACGGATGAAGTGTGTCTTTATCACGTTGTGCTGCTGAATAATTGTGTCGCAGGTGAACATTATTGGACATTTATTTATATACGGAGAGGAAGTGCAGAGGGAAAAAGGGACACGGCATTATGTACAATCATAACGTCCCCCCCCCGTTTTCTCAGTCTTTTGAAAGAAAAACTACCTTGTAAGCACTAAGAAAGGCCTGCATAGTGCACGGTAAGCCAAGCGTCTCAGTTCAAGCAGACGCGCCCAGTCGGCATAATCATATATGTCTGGGAAGGTTCAGAATTCAACAGATCTGCACATTAAAAGTTGATGCTGAAATATTTAATTTCATTTTGATCGGATTTCGCCCATGACTATAATATATGCATGTAGCTGCTCCGATGACTGGCTACAAAATAAGCGTCATAATGTTTGGATGGCCGAAAACAGTAGGCACGACTGATTACTCAACATTTGCACATAGGTGAGCAAATGATACTCTTTCGCTAATCGGTATTGTCTCAGTTTGTGATACTGATTATCGTGTAGTCTACTCTAAAGTTCATTCCGTCATGCTGGAATCCGGGCTTTTTGACGAGTTTTCGTCTGACTTCCAGGAAGAAGCATATGATGTAACAAGTGGCTGTTTAGGTAGCATGTCTTTTTATCATTGGTTTTGACTGCCTTTATAAATTCACATATAGTTTACGGAAAACTCACACGAAAAAAATTGATTGTACCCGTTTGATAGCAAATTACGCCTTTTTTAATTTTTTTTACCCAAAAAAGGGTAGCTTTCGATTGAAAAACGTTGCTCAATAGCCGAATAATTTTCTAACCTACTGATTGCTACATTCGAATTCAAGGTTTTACCACTGCGCACAGTGTACATCCTCCTTAAGGAAAGGTACGTTTTTGCTAACTGTTTGCGCAAGAAGCCACACAGTTGTCATAAAATATTGAAATATATTTGAAGTATATTATATGCTTTATTGGCCGCATTACAAAATTGACGGTTCAGATGTTTTATGGTGCAATTGTGAAAGGTCATAGAAAGCAACTATTTTATACTGAAAATCTACCCTTCCTTTGACTACTTTATTTAAATAAAGATAAATGTTTGACCGAACTGGCACCATTAATAATTTTTTATGCTTATCAACTCAGTCAAAAGCAATGTTATAAAGGCATACTACTTGAATTACAAGTTCCCACGATCGATATTTTGCTGGTATTAAGAACGAAACTCATTATAAAACCCGCATCCTATCATGACGTTTTTAACTTCAGAGTAGGCTACACGATACTCAGTATCACAACATAAGTCAATACCGATAAGCGAAAGAATATGCATAGTTTGCCTTTTTCGAAAGGTTGTGTAATCTGTGGCGTCAACTGTATGCTTGGTGTCACGACGCCTGTCTAAGACACTGCATCCATGGGAAAAAGCAGAAGTATGTGGCAGTTACTGTCAGCAATTGATTATGATTCTTGCGAACAATATTCATACTTGTGAAGACCTACGCTTGTAGGATAACGGTAAATCTACAACAAAAGAAATAATCTGAAATTTTGTCGAATGGCGATGATTTAACAGGGCAGGTGAAACTTTTTGTATCAACGCCGATGCCATACCTAGATTCAATGTATAAATATGTGACCGATTAAGTGCAATGTCCCAGAAATTTCTTGTACCGTTCTTAGTATATGGAAGCAGCTTTTATCGAAAAGCGGGCTATAATAGGTGTCAGTGGTAAAATCATATCTGGTTTGCAATGAAAGTTGCTCGCAACACTCGGTATTTGTCATATGTGCATTACAGTTTTGAGTGTGTGTGCACCACAATGTATGGTATCCAATGCTTCTTTTTGAGCCCTCTTGCCTACCTCATTGCAACAATATACCTATCCCATAAATGTCGTTTCGTACACGAAACATGTGTTCTCAACTCTATTTCACGTGAAAATATTGAAGCGTCCTTCGAAATTGGTTTGATTGTTTTGGACTCAAAGGGATTAAGTCGTTTCAGCATTTCACAATTCTGGACACTCTCGCAGATTTCAGATATTAAGCATTGAATACTATTCAACAATCTCGTCATTGGTGATTTGTTATTGTATCAAAATTCATCAGAAGACGTAATCAAAGTGGAGTTTGTTTCTCAAGTCGTTGAAATGAAGTCGCAACCTACAAACCAACAAGCGTAAACAGCCTAAAAAGACCAAGGTGCAAGGATATCAAGCTTTCTTGAAGGTAAGCATTTTATTCAGGACATCGAAGATCGACAAATGGCTGAGTCGTTCCTGAATATCCTGCATATTGTTTATACATATTTGAAAGTGCTTCTAAGCAATTAGGCGTATTGTCTACTCAGTCGGCTTCAAATATTTGCAATACTCTACACACCGTCGGACAATATTCGCTATTTTGAATATCAGTCATCACACGGTCACAAAGGCAAATTAAACTTTTTGAATTTAATCGTTTTTTTACAACTTAAATGGAAGTGGAAACTATTCCTCTCGATAATTCTACAAGGCTGCCAGCAAGCCCGGGAATCGAACCGCAGATTCCTCATGTGGAAGTCGAATGGCTAAGCGACGTAGCTATAGAAGCGTATAGACGTAAGGATCAATTTCAGTTATCTAATATAAAAAATCGGTCATTAAGCTTATTGAAAAGTCCTCCTGCTAAGCGAACTAAAAGTCTTAAATGTTAAAGGGATGCAATTCATAAAGATGAAGCTTGCATATTATATTTTACCCTTCTTAACAAATTTACGAAACCTGTTGAGATGGTTAATAGTCTAAATGTGGAGCTAGAAGAGCTTCAAAAAACTTTCTCGATTTCTCCCTAAAGAGGAAACACTGGCGATGCATGAACTTGAGGGAGCGGACCTAACGTACGCAGCAGCAGCTTCTCTCGCCGAAGCATCGACGCACAAAAATGATCAGGCTAAGTAACATAAATGCTCAATTTGTCCTTGACGAGGAGCACCGTGATCGATATTCTACAGAAACATATCTAATGGTCTACAGGACTAATACTCTTAGCCCAATTTCAGCACATGGGGAACTTTCCAAATTATAAACCCCGCTAATTATAGGCTCATTTTCCGGACCACAAGTGCAAAATGTACCCAGAAAATAAACCACTCCTAAAAGCTATGCTGAGGTTGCAAACAAATCACAGAAGGAAACCACAAATGTAGAAGGGGGGCAGCACGAAGCCAAACCTGATCAGTGCCATCCCACTTTCCTAAATGAGCCTATCTATGGTGATGGTAGCGGAAACAGAAAGTCAAAAACCATTCCTAACAACATCCCGGGGTCTTCCGATAGCAGTAAGACTGGAAATATATCACGGGTTTCCCTTGACCGACAAAACTGCATAGTCATTCAAGACGAGTCAAACTGAACTCAAGGTAAGGTATTACAGAAGTCGTCCAAAAATCGGAAAAACAACATTATCATAGAAGGTGCTCCTGAGCCGACGTTTGACAGTACAACGAAACGGGTTGCACATGAGTATGATCAAATACACGAATACGTCAGCGCTGTCCTTAAGAATGGGGAAACCTCTACCGTAACTAAAACCGTCCGTCTGGGTAATGCAGACCTAGACCGCGACCTACAAACAAACCCAAGGCCTCTCAAAGTTATATTCGATAACGAAGGCTTGGCATCAAAACTGCTATAAGGGAAAACGGCCTTACGAAATTCGCACAAGCAAGTGTTTTTTTAAGCCAGATAACGAGCCGACGGGGCAGTTGAGAATAAGGCAACTAAAGATAGAATTGAGAGAGTGGACCGAAAGCGGGGCCAGGGGTCTGCAAATAAAAGATGAGCTAATAATACAAGTCAAGGAGCCCTTCCTATGGCCAAAACCTGTCACGATGAGGGTTGGGCCTCAAGGAGTAAACTGTCACTAAATATCCTGACCACAAATGTACAACGCTTGTTTTACAAGCTGGACAAACTAAATAACTTTGTCGATGAGGTGAAACCAGACACCATGGATTGAACTGAAACCTTGCTTTCAAAAGATATCGCTGATTCTGAATAATCCCTTACAGTATATCAGCTTTTCAGGAAAAACAGCACAACAAGGGGCGGAGTGCTTATAGTCTATGTCACTTGCAAGCTGACAGCAACGGCTGAAGAACCGGGCCCAGCACGAGATTTGGAAACGCTAAATATTACTAAATCTGCTAAGTACGCCAGGCCACTGACGCGTTCGGTGACATACCGCCCGCCAAACCATTATCATGACCAAGACACTATTTTCATAGCAGAGAATAAAGACATCCTCATCGTTGGGAACTTCAACGCTCCTAATGTTGACTGGCAGACATGGAATGCTCAGGGTCTTCAAGACAACTTTAATCACAAATTACTACAATAGGCCACAGCCAAACTGCACTGCCATAGCATCGCGCTTGAACCGTGGGCTAGGGAACGACAACAGTTGAACTGTCTCGAACCTATCTTTACCCGAGTGGAGAAAAACCTGCAGGATCGACCCCCATTTGGGTCAAGCGACCATATCGTGCTGTATTTCGAGTATTCGCTGTTCTCCAAACCTTTCTCCTCCGTTACATTGGTAAAGTATCATTAAGAAAAGCGACTACAAACTAATGATAAGTGAAATTTCAGAGGTATCATGGAAAACAGATCTCCCAGTTGGGGCAAATCAACAGTGAATGACCTTCAGCTCGACATTGAAAAGGAAGCTTTGTCTCAACTTTCTCTTCAGATGAACGAAAAGAACGAATCGATCGAAATGAATGAACTCAAACTTGCAGGCTACTGGCAAAAAAAACCGCTTCTGGAGACGCTACAGATTAACCTGCTCCGGAAAACACTAACGGGAATATAAGCAACAACGTAACATTTGTAAAAGAGAAACTTCTAAACTGCGCACTAAATACCAGTTCAACATATTATACAACTCGTTGGAACACCCCAAGATCATCTGCGGTTACATACAAAGCAAAAATAGATCTCAGGAACTGATTCCTCCGCTAAGATAAGCCGATGGACAACTGGTGAGCGAAGACATGATGAAAGCCTCCCTCCTATCTAATATATTTGAATCAACCTACACCCAAGAACCTTCAACCTTTTTTGACGTTCCGTCCGCTCATCGACTGATAACTGCACCCTTACTCTCCTTCTTACTGCCCAAAAAAGAGGATCTACAGTTTTCACACAACACTGTCAGGGCCGACTTTCTTTAACTTAAGCCTGCCAAATCACCTGGGCCAGACGACATTCCTGCACCAGCACTAAGATAATTAGCTAACAAACTATGCAAACCCCTGGCTGCCATCTTCCAGAAATCTTTTGACGAAGGCGAACTCCCAGAAAAATGGAAGTGGGCAAACGTCACCCCGATCTATAAGGGAGGTTCGCGACTTAATTGCGCAAATTACCGTCCTGTCAGTCTAACTTGCATCGCGTGCAAAGCAATGAAGCGCATTTAAAGAAGCATTTAATGCATTTCCTCAAAAGGAACAGATTATTATGTGATGGACAGCAGGGCTTTCGCCCAGGACGCTCTTGCCTCACGAGTGCTCTTTACTCGCAGGAAGAGTGGACAAAGGCCGCTAATAAAGGCTATCAAATTGATGTTATATTTTTCGACTTCCAACAGGCCTTCGATAGTGTACCATACAGGCTTCTACTGCAGAATATTTGTGTCGTGGGAATCCACGGAAACATGTGCAAATGGATCGGTAGTTTCTTGTCTCGCAGAGACCACCGGGTTGTTGTTGAAAATTCATCCTCCGAATGGAAAAAGGTCGAGAGTGGTGTACCACAAGGCTCAGTTTTGGGTCCACTGCTATTCCTGATTTGCGTAAACCACGGTCTCAAATAGATTGATTGCGCAGCTGTCATGTTAATATAATATATATATATATATATATATATATGGGCTGAAATTGGATGCGCAGACGACGGAAAAAGACTACAGTCGGACATTGATGAATTGGTTATCTGGTCGTCCACGTGGCTTTTTAATATAATGTATCCAAGTGCCTTGTTCTACACATAAGCCCATGGCAAATGTGCCTCTGAAACAGTTATTGTATCAATGGTACAGCTTAAACGAGGTTGACATACACAGATCTGGGTATCAGGTCAACAGCGAACTTGATGCAAACCGAGCAATGTAAAACGTCCGTCCAGAAGGCAACTAGTTTCCGGCAGTGCATCAGACGAGCGTTCAAAATCTTACCACCTTAACTCTTCGGAAAAATAGTTGGCACATTGGTGAGACCACATCATGAATACGGAATGCCAGTTTGGACACCGTGGTTGAAGAAAGATTTGGAGCTTCTTGAATAAGTGCAACACAGGGCGACAAAAATGGTCGACGGTCTCAGGGACTTACCATATCAGGAGAGAGAGAGATAAAACTTGACCTTTTTCCATGTTTTACAGGAACGTTCAGTGCAGCCTGCTTTGGACATTCTGGATAAGCCGGGGCCACATTTTCGCCCTCACATTGAGGATTTCTTACAATTTGCCACCACTACTCATCTGCGTTGCCATCCTTGCAAGGTCAGAAAAGAACGCACCCGATTAGACGTCCGAAAATATTTCTTCAGTCAACGGATGGTCCGGCCTTGGAATTTGCTACCAAGCGAGGCGGTTTCCGCTGACACAAAATTGCGGAATTTAAAAGAAGACTTGCTGTAATTTTATTTGATAAAAAGGTCACGTTTACAACACGATTTTCCACTACCAGCACTGTGAACAATTTTTCTGGCTTAAGACCGTTTTTCTTCTTTTCCGTGAACATTCACTCGAAATTATGTTATGATTTCATATGTGCTCCCCCCCGACTGCACATTAACTGTAAAAATAACCTTGTTTGCAGAACATTAATAGGGTCCTCAAAGGCAATTTTTTCCTGTTACCCTTATAATATGCATATATATATATATATATATATATATATATGACAATGATGTTATACCATACTTCCGCATAGATACTAGCTAAAAGCCCAGACACGTGTTTCGCC
>JAYGXS010000002.1:99157504-99183665 GCA_036362985.1 Ligula intestinalis | reverse complement strand
ACCAGGCGTTACGCGTGCGGCTCAATCAACGAAATCGCCGGCAGGAAGTCAGACGGGTCGCGACGACTAGCAACCCCACACCGGGCCAGAATACAGGCGTCCGGGAACCTACCCCAGACACCAATGCAGCCGTCAGTGACGCCACGGGAAACGTGAACCAACAAGACCTCCTGTCGGGCTTGAATGCAGTTGCACATGACAACGGTCTCTGCATAAACACTGATGGCAGAGTTCGATATTCCGCCGGCGGGATGAACACGGGAAAGTGCCAACGGGGGAAGCCAGCAGGACATGCGGCACCGACGCGATCGATGCAGACGCGAGCAATGACCGCTGGCAGGCGAACACTGCCCTCCCCCTCCGACGAGGTGACGGCGAGAAACCCTGGTCAGCAGGACGATGACGAAGCTCCAGCCCCGCCCCCGCATGGGATCAAGCGCCAATAGACGGAGAGCGAACGAGACGTCAGTTGTAACACCTATAAAAGACTGTGAGGCGTGTACAAACACCAACCTCCGACGATGCAAGCCTGTACGCTTTCGAAACGTCAGGATATTATACCCATTATTCCCGAGATCGCCTCTTCTTCTCATTTATGTCCGGGGACACGCATTTTCGCTTCAATCAGCAATATATATATATATATATATATATATATATATATATTCGCTTTCGAAACCGCCGAAGTCATCGGCCAGTCCAACAACAAAATGGCCAGACTCGTGCTCGAAAGTTGGTCCTCCGTAGACACAATAAATCGAAATATTGACTTAAATCTGGCCTATCAGGCCCTGCGTACCAGACTTCAATCGATCCAGCCGATGCCCACTACGCAAATCAGCGATTTTAAGCTTCATCAATGGCAGCAACGACTGCAGCAGTGGGCAAGAGTTAACCTCAGATCGCACGATCGGCATGAATAATCAACCCACCGGCGAGCCCAAACGAGCGAACGGGCTTATCACGGCAGGTCACAACTAAACTATCCACCAGACTATTAGGGGAGATATCGCAGCAGCCACCCTGACGCACATGAGTGGCATGCAGACCCAGTGGTGATCACATCAGTCGTGCAAGGGATGGGAGACGCATGTGACTGTCAGCAGACCGATTGCAGACGCCCGCTGAGCGCGCGCGATGGACGGACAGATCCACCGATGACAACACCAGCCGTGCAGCCGATGGGAGACACGCGAGGCCGCCACCACTCCGGTTGCAGTCGCCCCTCGCGCGCGCGCAATGTGCAGATATATCCGACGGGGACTACAACAGCCGAGCGAGTGACAGGGCTCACACGAGGTCATCTGCAGTCGCCCACGGAGAGGCAGAGGCCAATCCAGGAACAACAGAATGACCAGGGTCGGCGCATTAGGCCAAGCCCAATCAACAGACAGCAGGACGACCAGGATGCGCACGAAACACACCCCTATCCCACGAGAAAGTCAGCAAGACAAACCAAATCAAGGTAAGCAGGAACAATCACCTTATCACTCTGATGATGGAAACAAGCGTGTTTTCGAAACGTCAGCACCAATACAGTGTGGTCTATGAAGGCGCCTTTTCTTCTGCATCATCTTTGGGGGATGGGGAGCGAGATAATTTATCTGGACCTCGTATATTTAGTCATGTTAATATATATATATATATATATATATATTAACATGACTAAATATATATATATACTGTGTCAACTGAGTCCTGTGATTGGCAAAAAAACGAATTTTAATTTTCTTGGAATCAATTCTTAAAAATATGTTCAGTTCAGTTTCTGTACTCTTGTGGCTTTCATGTTTAAGTTGCAGAAGCTAAAATAATATCATCCTGAAGTAAAAAACCGCCGATTTTCGCAAAATTGTTTTTGCCGAAAGAAATAGAGTTCATATTATCTCAGCAAGAGCGGTCAGCCAACTATTGAAATGAAAATATACTTTACGTATGCAGGGATAGATGGCTAATGAAGCGTCAGGTTTTACACAATGAGAACACTGGCTCTGCCTTCTCAAAACCAAAAGTTTAGGCCTTCAACCTGTTTTTTCCACCCCACACTTCGGCCATATTTTCTAGGGATCTCCCTTCAATATGCCTTTCTACCATATGCACCGTTCATTTGATAATAATTACTTAACAAACGGTATACCAGGGCCAATTTGCTTTCCGCCTTTTGTTTCTCCCATGACTATTCCCTTTCCACCACCAAGTTTTCCTTTAAGTCACTTTATTAAGGGAAGAAGGCTTTCGCACTTGAGCTCCATATTCATAACCAAAATCGCATAATAGGTCAACCGTAACAATAGTACATAATACAAATGTACAAATGTAGGCTTAACATCAGCGATACGTGTGAGCAAGTGGCAAGGTGCTGCTACTGACACTTTGTCCATTTTATCTGCCACAGTTTCTCAGAAAATGAGAATCAAGTTTGTGTTTAAAAATGTTAACAGTATCTGCGAGGACCACATCTTTCGGGAGTCCGTTCCACGCTCCAATGAGCCTCTGCGAGAAGGCGTTTTGTCGAACGTCGATACGGGCCGGTTTCCTCTGTAGTTTAAAAGGATGACCTCGCAGCTGGTCAGTTCGAGCCAATTCGAAGAAATCACCAAACTCTAGGGTGCAGTCTTGGCCTCTAACAATTCGGTAGGTTTGTATGAGGTCCCCGCGGAGTTGCCCATCAAGTAGAGGGAAAAGATCAAGTTCGGTCAGTATGTCTTCATAAGGAAGATGACTAAGATTATTGACCACATTCGTAGCCCTCGCCTGCACTCGTTCCAGGTGCAGGTAATCCTTCTTAAACCACGCATGCCAGGCCTGGACAACATACTCCAAGTGGGACCGAACAAACGCTCCGTGGGTTTTCCTGAAGAGCTCCTTGTCAATGTTTACGAATCCCCGCCTTATTGCAAACAGTACCTGTGTCGCGCGTTTAGCTGCCTTTACACACTGAGTAGATGGTTTGAGTGATACATTTATTAGACCACCGAGATCCTTTTGTTCGTTCACATTTGAAAGCGGGTGCCTATCGAGGGGGTATTGGAAGAAATCGTTCTCCTCATCAGTCCTTTTAGGACGGAGTCTTAAAACCACACACTTACTAATGTTGAAGTTCAAAAGCCAACGAGCAGACCAGCAGCTAAGTCGATTAAGATTCTCTTGAAGCGCTTTCCTATCGGCGTCAGACCTGATGGATCTCCAGAGTTTGACGTCGTCTGCAAACATGGTTGCACTGCAACCCAGGTCGTTGACACAGTCGTTGATATAGATAAGGAAGAACAGTGGCCCTAAGACAGATCCTTGAAGGGCGCCACTCAGAACATGTTTAGGGCTTGTCTTTGAGTCACCGATGCACACAGTTTGCGATCGTCCTGTGAGAAAATCTGTGATCCATGCCAGCAGGTTTCCTCTTATGCCAATTTCTGACAATTTATACATTAGACGCTTGTGTGGGGCGCTGTCAAATGCTTTCTTGAAGTCCGTATCGATAAGGTCAACCTTACCATCTTTATCTAGTGCGCGAGTCCACTACTCAGTGGAGAGTAGAAGGCTGGAAAGGCAAGAATGGTACTTTTTGAAGCCGTGATGAAGCCCTGACAGTAGATTGTTCTCCTCCAAGAAATCCATTGTCGTCTTCTTAATTATCGTTTCCATCACCTTACAGAAAATGCAAGTATGGCTGATGGGCCGGTAATTGTTAACCTTCGTTCAGGCTCCACCCTTGTGTATCGGGTAAATATTTGCCATTTCTCATTCAGATGGCAGTTTTCCTAGTTCAAATGGAGAATAAAAGATATGTGCTAGGGGCACTGAGAGTTCACTTGCCAATTCTTTCAAGAACTTGGCTGGTATATTGTCAGGACCGGATGACTTTGCTTCTTTGAGGCTCTGCAGCTCCCTCTCAACTACATATGTTGGAAATAGTAGAGAATGAAGTGCTGGACCGGCGTTTGCAACAGCACTATTGACATTATTAAAATGAAGCTTGGTTTCCCTAGCGAATACCGCGGCAAAGAACCGGCTTCAGTACTCGGCTTTGTCGTCATTCTTAACGACTTCTTCACCATCATCATTCTTAAGTACTGCGACACGATCCTTGCTTTTAAATCTCCTGTTAATATAGCGAAATATAATTTTGGGTTTTTCTTCGGCCAGTTGGAGGATTCTTGATGCATAGTTTTTCCTGGCCTGGCGAATTGATTTTTTACTGCTTTTCTTTGTCGTCGGAATTCGTCGAGGTGTACTGGCGACCCAGTTTTCCTGAATAACTTCCATTTCCTTTTCTTCTTATTCAGTTGCCTGTTAAAGTTTCTTGTCAACCAGGCAGGACGACTAGTCATCTTGCGTACCTTGACCGGACAAAAGCGCTTAAGCAGATCAAATGCAACCCTCTTGAGTGATCTCAAATCCTCCTCCGGATCCCCCTTGAGTAGGCAGTCCCAATTCACGGTCAAAAGTGCATTCTTCATTGAATTGAAATCTGCCTTCCATATGTTTTTCTGGTCCTCCGTTTTCCTCAGCCGTTGAGAATGGAACGAGTAATCCCACATTAGCGTCGTATGATCACTCTTACCGAGCGGAACACTTGAATGAACATCATCTATATAGGACGAATCCTTCGTGAAAATGATATCCAAACAATTAGCCCGCTGGTTTTCTCGAAATCTGGATATGCCCTTAACGTTCTGAACTAGAGACAGGTCAAGCGTGAGATCCATTAATTTGGAACTAAAGGAAGTTGACGCTGCCTCAACTGTCAGGTTGTTCCGTTTAATTACATGGGCGTTAAAGTCACCAACGATGAGAACCTCCTGGTGGCTAGCAGATTCTTTCACCAGACCAAGGAGCAAGTCGTCGGCTCAGCTTAAATTGTTTGTTGGCCAAAACATGGCCAGGAATTTAAAATTCTGTGAACTCACCCTCTTGATCTTTAAGCCAACTGACTCATAGTCCAGGACTAGAGTGTTTTTTTTTCCTGCAACAGATATTTATTTTCTGACATACACGACAACCCCACCTCCTTGTCGGTTTTGGCGGTCTTTGCGGAAAACCTGGTATGCTGGAATCGAAATCTCCAAATCTGCAATTTCTGCTTTTAGCCATGTTTCCGTTATGGCAACTACATCAGGTTTCCGCTCCAAAGGTACTGCCTTGAGTTCATTTAGTTTTGAGGGAAGACTTTGGGCATTAGTGTAAAGAAAGCTCAATTAAGACTTATGCACCGCTTTATGCAGGCGGTTGCCTCTTGCGTGAGATTGCATGCAGGGGGCTGTCGGTGCTGATGGAGACAGACTGTTTTCTATCCCGACTAGGCTGTTAGTGTTATCGGCTTTCTCCAGAGGAGTGACCTCGGGACATGGACGATCCCCCGTTCAGAATTCGAAGATTGCTCTCGCCGAGTTCGCATCTCCTGTGGAGTTCTACTTTTAGCAATCTTCATTTCTCCCGCTCCGCGGGGGACAAATCCCGCTAAAAAAATAAATACTGACAAGAGAAACCTGCATCTTAAGGATACGCTCAGTATAGTCCCTCTCAATGCGAGATCAGTTGTTGATACGAAGACAAAACTAAACAGTAGCAATTGATCTTTATATAGAATTGATCTGTGTCACTGAATCTTGGAAACACTCTCTTATTTCTGACTCGACATTCGCCACGGATAATAATAGTTTGTACGGACAAGACCGCATTGAAAAGGGTCGTGGTCGTTGCCTTGTTTATATTAAAATATCATTTGTACATTTCCAGTATCTCTTGACCGTTTTGTCATTTCCTAGAAAATGTTGTCTGATTTCAATTATCCTGCCACACAATAAAAAAAACATGATTGAATGTGTCTACAATCCCCCTGTTTTTCATGTAATGTAAGGCAGCTGTGTAAAATGTTTAAAAACGTTGCTGGGACTCAATTCGATGTCAGAATATTTGAAGTTTATTTTAGTCTGCCAGACATTGACTGGCATGCAAATATCTTTCCACCAAGATTTCAGAAATAGGTTGACACCACTAACTTTTCAAACATGTCACAACTGGTCAGTTCCGTGAGCAGACATGACATCATATTTGATTTAATTTTTACAAATGATGTTCCTTCTTTTTGATGAATTTTCAATCGTAAGATTTTCACAAGTGACCACACCTTAATTCATTGTAGTTTTCAAGGCTATCTTTCTTAAAAGCCTGATGTAATATGCAGTAACCTCGAATTTGGTAACGTGAACCATAAATTAATAAATGATTTCTTAAGTACGCTAGATTGGCATAGTATAATTTTAACTAACGATCCACACTTATATCAGGAGATATTGCAATATTTTACAGAAAATATTCAGGCTCTTACCCCACTTTAGATTTTTAATTCGAATTCCGCTTCTTCTATTGTGCCACTTTTCCTCCAAAATAAACTTAAAAAAATTACAAAAACAACTTAAGGGTACGTCTAATAGCTCTTTATCAGTTCTTTTTAGAAAAGCCCAAACATTTGAATTAGCTCTTAAAATAAGGCTTGCACGAGAAAGGCGAAGACAGGCCGCAGCATTAAGTGATGCGAATTCTTCCAGGTCAGTTGCTCAAGTCTTCCGTCTTCGGTCGCTGCTTTAGCTTCAGAAAATCATTCCACCCTGATTCAATAGCAACAATCATTTTGTTACAGAGGATTTGGAGAAAGCACTTTTGCCAATTAAATTTTGCCAAGCACTTTACCATCGAAACTAACCCCACTCTTGTAATCCCTATGCTGTGTGATTTAAATCTCAGTTCCTTAAATTATCACCCGCTTTTTTTTAAAACAAATAAGTCATCTTTAAAATCCACATTCGGTTGGATCAGATAATAATCGAAACTCAATCATCAAACAATTAACATATATCCCTCCTTTCCTGAGAAAGCTATTTTCAGAGTTTCTTGAGAATGGCCTTTTACCGGATTACTTGTAAAAACTATTATAATTCCCGCATTTAATTATGTTCCTGATCAGATATTCACAATAATCGCGGTGTCCTTAAAACGCCCTCCCTATATAAACTCTTAGAAAAGATAATTGCCTTAAAATTACAGCTTTTTGAATTCTGAGCTCCTCAGAGCATCGATTTTTACCGGCTATTTCTTGTGAAAAATTCCACGTCTTTTCTCAATCTACTAACTTCTCTTCTTAATGATCATCTATTTGTGGTAGTTATCTATTTTCACTTAAGTAAAGCACTTGACGTAGTTCCTCACAGAAATCTGCTAGCCAAACTAGAGGCTTTAGGATTTCGTTCACCACTTACAGACTTCATCAGATCGTATCTTTCAATTGGACAACACAATATCTAAGTGGGATTTGCATGCACTTCACCTACCGCCATTATGACTGGTGTCATTCAAGGTACCATGGTAGGCCATCTGCTCTCATTTATTTGCATAAATTTTATCTCATTGAGTGGTAAACACTCCCAATCTAATATTAATTCAAAAGATCTCAAGTGTGTTTACTCCTTCTCTAACTCTACGGCCGCGAGAGGCCTAGAACTCATTCATTCTGATTTCCAGGATCTTCTGACGTGAAGCTTAACATGGCAGATGCAGTTTTCATTATTTAAGCGCAGTAACATGTGCTTTGGGTCTGAAAGGCTGCAACGAACAGTTTTTTTTCAAGGTTACCCAATTACTAAAATTTTCCAGCATCAAGGAACTTGGATTAAGCCACACCAATAAATTTTACCATTCTCAACATGCCAATATAATAACAGACAAAGCCGCACAGATTTATGTCTTTATTTCTTTATAATTTTCATCCTATGTTCGTGCTTTCCATCTTAGAATACTGTTATTCCTCTTTCGGTAACATAAATGAAGGTAGACGTTCACAAATTGAATACATTCAATACAATTGCACATATAAAACTGCTGTATCCGACAGCTTCTTATACTTTTTGCTCAAAAAATATTGATTTAAGAAATAAGGGTGACTTTGGGTCAGGAGATTAAAAGCTTATTAGCACAAATTTACCCCGTACTACATTCATTACCACCCTCAGCCAGCCCTACAACCTAAGGAACTCGGAACTTGTTATCCCAGTACCAACATTCTCCTCATGTAAATGCTCGTTGTTGTTTTGCTTTCTGATATAGCTTTCTTGCTCCATGACCCCCAGAATGGACCATTGGGAATTTAGGAGTTCTGATTGAAACTATTATCTCTGCCTCGTGTCGCCCGACAACCTAGATGATTCCATTAATCACCTCTGAATCAAACGAACCCCCGCGGAAGTACTCAGTCTAAAATGCTGCAGTTTTGTTGACTACTCACAATCATCAGACCACCAACACCTATTTCTGCTCTACTTCTATGTTCCTTCTTCTATATTGCTTGCAGTTTTTTTTATTTCACACATTTTGAGCATGGAGACCTGTTGAACACTGCCTCCATTTTCGCTGTTAGAGTGTTTTTTTAACTGCCATAAGATTTAGTTTTTAGTTCAAAATTTCCTGCAAAACATTTCTTATAGTTGCCCCAAAAGGACAAGTTTTGCTGACATTATTAGCTCTTTCTGAGTCTACTTGCACATAATGTCAATTTTTTTTTAATTTTAATTTTTTTTTAAAATGAACTTTGCAAAAAATAGTGCCGTACTGGCGCTGAAAAATATTTATTTCAAGTATATCAAACAACCGGGGAGATGTGACTTTAGTAACTGCGTATTAATTTATGTCAACTTAATGTAGATAAATGTTGGCCGAGATAATAAATATTATGCTAGAAACAGACAATTTCAAAAATAAAGAACGAAAAGCTGTATACGTACATTCAGGCTTAAAATTCAAAGAATAATATAAGCGTGCATTTTGTAAAATGGCACACGCCAACAGTAATATTACTTGACACGAAATATTGATTAGAGTTAGGAACGATCAGCAGAAACATAAACCAATAAAGATAATTTGGGGCCTTACCCACAGACAAAATGAATCCTGTATCTGTAAATAAATGGATATGATTGGCACACTTGCGGTTGTAATTTTTGAAATCAGGCAACTTCACCTCAGCTTGTGTGACTTTCGGTGAATATAATATGTACCTGGGCATAACTGTAGTGGTATGGCTTCGCGTTTTCACCCACAGGAACAACGTTGATGCATGATACCTCGTTTTTTTTCCTTTAAGTAGTATCGCCACTTTTTTACAGCAAATGCGCGAAGCAACTCTTTCGTGTTTCTCTTTATAATATACATGCTAGATTAAATACATGTTTAGATTGTGTTTTCATTCGTTGTTTCTTACTTATTGCTTTCATAAAGAAATAGCAGTTTAAATTTGCCGCATGATGATATATAATAATATGTTTATTATGCCAGTTTACAGGCAATTGTAAAGAGTTGGTAATGCACCTCTTGGGCGCCTTCAAACACCTCGAAGACCGGAAAAAACCTAAAAGAAACTCCTTATGTTGCGGCAAGTATTGATTTTGTTTCAGGTTTTTTGCTATGTTAATACTATGTGAGATAGGGAGTTTGTTTCAAGTGAAAAAAACCTGCTTTCAAGGGTATGATACAAACGGAATAAATGTACAGTTGTAAGCTGAGTTGACTCATCAGCAGGATAAATGTTTCATATCGTTTAAAAACATTAGTTGCAGACGGAGAGGGTTGGCACAAGAACACAGTGTTCTCAGTCTTCCTTCAATGGTTGTTGGCAAAAAGTTGCGCGCTATCGGCTGAAGGGTTAGCAGACTGCGGGCTGCTGCTTCAGCAGCATTATCTTAAGCAAGAAGCCTGGCGGGGTTCAAAGTCCACGAACGCCATCAGAGTGAAAGAGAGATTTCACCGAGTCCGCACACAAAATTCGTGAAAGTTGCCCTGAATGTAGAAAACAAGTTATAACTCTCTTAAATATAGGGTAGTTTTGCTGGGTTTTAATACTTTTGGGCAGCTTATTCCAGATTGATATGGCATTTACTGAAAAGAATTGTCTGTACTTTACTGTACGTGCCATAGGAAGAAATAAAAATACGTCTCGATGACTGGCGCGTCGAGAGTGCTCAAGCTGCCTTATTGTACTAAGGAGATTAAAGGTTTGGACCATTCAAAAGTTTAAACAGTTAAAAAGACCCTTCTGCAATGGACGAAGCCAAAAGGAATCCAGCTTTATAAGTTCGCACCTTTGTTGGTAGGTTAAGTTACGGTGTTCTGTAGTGAAAACTCTTCTAGTGAAGAAGTGCAGCACCAAAAATAACTTTAAGAGGTCGTGGCCGAGAAGTTGATTCGGCAGATGTTGGAGCCTGCCCTATTCGAAATGCCTTAAGAATGCTGAAAGACTCGCCTGGCTTTAGCAACGGTTTGGCGTACACCCGCATAAGACCCACGTCATGGTGAATTCGTTCTTGTGCAATTGACGACTCTGACTCTGGGGCCCCATTTACAACTATTTTCTGCTTGCGACTCAATGGGGCATATGTTGCAAGCTCACGTGCTTCAGCCGAGAGAGCAATTGTATCCGGTACACGCGGTTCTGATGTACTGGCTATTTGGTAAGCTGAATGCAAACCCGTGTTTTACATTCTCAAAATCTAATCCATGTTTAGTCAATATGTGTTTACGCAAACAATAAAATAAAGGGCTATGTTCTTTTGCGATGACATTTGGTTAAATTTGGACAATCTTACAATTTTCTACGTGTTTAAGCTTGTTTGCTATTTAGAATTGCCAGTCATTTAGCAGCACAATTCCAAATAACATTCTTTGCGGTCTATTTGAATTGCATTTATTGTTAGAAATGCGTTAATGTCAGCTAGCGGGTAACAATACGATCTGCAGAATGTATAATTACATCAGATGTGGGTGTGGGTGAATCGTGGAAGTCGGCGAGGAAACATTCGGGCGTGTTAACATAAAATGCTCCTCATTTTGAGAACAATGCTTTTGCTTAAATATGTAGCATATTAAAGGCATTCCTAAGAAAACAGTGTATAATTTGAAATGAGTAGGATCAAGATATTGTCCAAAGACAGTCAAGTTTGATGAAGTCACTTAATAAAGTCACTTTATTAAGGGAAGAAGGCTTTAGCCCTTGAGCTCTCGATTGAAAAAATACACTGTTCAGCATAATTATGCTCACATATTTGTTTCTCTTAGTGCATGGCCTTTAGAAGCCTGAAATTGTCCGACATAAGGAGAAGCTAAACTTCACCTGAGCGTATTGTGTTAAATATATTTAACAAATTGTGTGAACGTCGAAGTGCATTTAAATACTGTTTAGCAAACACACTTATCTTGGTGAGGTTTAATACGGTAGACGTATCGAAGGACGATAATTCAATGCAGTTCAGGGATGTTCGGTTGCTTAAGTTTAACTCAGCTCTCTATTACAAGATCTGACTGCTTAAGTGATAAGAGTACACCTTCTTCTTAGAACCAAACAAAATGATGACACCAACTTGACACTTACACGCCGCAAATTCTCACTTGCCTCACAACGTCGTTACACAATGCATGTTTTCTGTATATTAAACATTATGCTCACATGCAAAAAAATGCGGTTGCTGACAAGCTGTCGTAGTTTTTGAGAAATTCGTAGGTAGCTGGGGTTTCATCGTATGTGTTATCGCTGCCGATTTCCCCGCGGCGAACTTACGGGTGTTCTTCAAGTACTCTCCCATCCTACGATTAGGAAGAAAAGACCGACTCCCGTTAAAGGCCACATCTATGTGTATTTACTCTTTCACTTGCTCCTGTGGAGCAACATACATAGGACGAACAACGAGTCGCCTGAAAAAGAGGGTACGTGAGCACATATTGGCCTGGCTAAGTAAAGGTGAAACTAGATCGATATCGAGTTCTATTCTCGCACATCTTGTCGATACAAATCATCGAGTCGATACTAACAAAGCCTTTTAGGTTGTTTACCGCACGCCAGCCAACTTTTCCATGGGCGTAGGCCAACGGGTGCTTGCAACAGCCGAAGCAGTGTCTATACGGCTAAATAATCTGGTGCTGTGTTGTCAGAAGAAGCTGACAGAAGCCCTTGCACTTCCGTGGCCGACCTCGACGCCAGGTGGCTATTACACTTTGCCCCCAGGCCCCAGTGACAGTCGTTCACTGCGCGCAAATAACAGCAAATATCCCCCACTATGTCTGCCTTCTGATCAACCCCGACAACCTAACACAATGTGCCACCTACCCCTCCCCCCATCCCCTGACGCACGAACCTCAACACGCCGACACCGCAATGCATGCGACGCTTAAACGATGAGTTGTTATTAGACTGCACTATTTATCCGTGTTCATCTGTATAGTTTTAATTACCCTGCAAATGAACTGGCCTGACGATGATTTGCTGAAAGCATATGCTTGCCAACTTGACTTCTCAACTTAAGAATGGGAATATTTGCAGAACTTAAACAGTCCAAAGATCCCTCGGTGTTGAGGGAACTCAACGGATTCCTTAAGTGTGACACCAGGTTTGCTGAGGCAAACGTGACAGCCGAATTCCTGTCAGGGTGTATGGACCAGGGTGAATATCCGGGGCAGAACTGGAAAATTTTACGTTGATATCATATCGCTGTTTCGTCGGCATCGCTTAAAAGGCATGCGGTGAGTTACCTTGAGACGATTAACGCGGAAATATTGGAACTTCAGCGGAACCTGGCTCAGAGGGCAGCAGTCCTCGACCGTCTTGAAAATCTCGAGAGAGTGGCGTTTGAAGAATATGTGCAAAAAATAAGGAACAAAAGAACAGAAGCCAGGTGGACCAAACTCCTTCGAAGTGTCCAACCAGTTAAAGCGCCGACAACAATCCCAAGCAATCCGGAGCGGTACGTGAAAAACTATTCCTCAATGCATCTTGATAAAACTATCTTACATGTACTCTCTCTAGGCCCTTAGTTCTGCATTGTGGGAATAAGACCGAGGCAACTAGAGTTAGAAACCGCATTTGAGAGCCTCTTTCGCCAGACTGCTGACCTAAAATCTACCAAGCCTAGATAATTTGATTATCTCAAGTCGCCGCTGGTGAACTGCTCCAGGCAGTATTTGAGAAAGGTCCCAGCGAATAAAGGCCCCTCCACAAAGGCTAATCTGGATAGCCTAAGAGAACTCCGAAGAAACGAAAACGTCGTACTGACCAGACCAGACGAAGGGTCCGGAATAGTACTTATGAATAAGAAGGATTATGTTGCAAAACTAGAAGCTATCCTAGCAGATCGTTCGAAGTTTTCAAAATCCGAGAATGACAAGGATCAGACGGAGGCCGTCGAGGGTCAATTAACTACACTTATCAAAGACCTTCACAAGGAAGGTTTTTTTATGACAAAGAGCTTGAAAGACTGAGACCTGTAGGCACGACAGTACCCACAATGTATGGCCTCCCGAAAATCCACAAACAAGGGGTTACCCTTGCGCCCTATTCTGGATACGAGGAACTCCCTTTATCACGCCATTGCCAAATGGCTCGTAGAAAAGCTAAATCCACTGGGCAGTGACCTATATCCTCGAAGTTTGAAATACACATTTGACTTTGTTGAGGCTATAAAGGATCTGAATGTTGGTGAAAGTAAGATGCTCTCATTGGATGTATCGTCAGTTTTTACCAACGTACCCGTGATGGAAACCATAGACTACCTCTGTGACGGGGTTAGGGACACGAACTACCAGATATGTATTCCCGTGGAAACCCTGAAAGAACTACTCACGAGATGCACGCAAAACGTGCAATTCCTCTGCAATGGTCGATTTTACAGACACATAGATGGTGTGGCAATGGGCTCACCACTTGGCCCGTTTCTCGCAAATGTATTTATGGGCAAGATCGAGAAAACGTGTCTAAGGGGCACCATCAATGACCTTGCGTTTTGCGGTCGGTATGTGGATGGCATCTTCTGTTTGACCGAATAGAACGCGGACACTGACGCCCTGGTCGCAAAGTTTAACAGCGCGCATCCATGTCTAAAATTTACTGCAGATACGGAAAAAAACAGATAAAATTTTGTTTCTTGATGTCCTTCTGCGAAGGTAAGATGATGGATGCGTAAAGTCTTCCGAAAGAAAACCTGGACGGGACAATGTACCAACTTTCACAGTTTTGTCACCCTAAATATAAAACGAAATCTAGTCCAGGGATTATCAGCTAGAGTACGAAAGATCTGCTCTCCCGAAACTGTGGAAGCAGAATTTCAACAGCTGCAGCAGACACTTATCGAAAATGGATACCCGGAGAGGTTCATCCTCAGGAATATTGGCGAGCGAGCCAAAAAGCCTGATATATTAACAGCAGAAAAGAAGGACGTTTTCATTAGACTGCCTTTATAAGGCGATGCAGCAAGCGAGCTGGTCAGACGGCGTCTACGAACCGCAATTGCTAACGCTTTCCCCGTGGCGGACTTACGGGTGTTCTTCACGAACGATTACAAAGAACGATTACAAAGAAAAGACCGACTACCGTTGAAGGCCACATCTATGTGTATTAACGCTTTCACTTGCTCCTGTGGAGCAAGAAACATAGGCCAAACAACGAGGCGCCTGAAAAAGAGGGTACGTGAGCACATACCGGCCTGGTTAAGTTAAGGTGAAACTAGATGGATCTCGAGTTCTATTCTCGCACATCTTGTCGATACGAATCATCGAGTCGATACTAACAAAGCCTTTTTAGGTTGTTTACCGGACGCCAGCCAACTTTTCCAAGGGCCTACATCAACGGATGCTTGCAACAGCCAAAGCAGTGGCTATACGGCTAGATAATCCGGTGCTGTGTTGTCAGAAGAAGCTGACAGAAGCCCTTGCACTTCCGTGGCCGACTCCGACGCCAGGTGGCGATTGCACTTTGCCCCCACGCCCCAGTGACAGTCGTTCGCTGCGCGCAAATAACAGCAAATATCACCCATGTATCTGCCTTCTGATCAACCCCCACAACCTAACACAATGACCCGCCTACCCCTTCCCCCCTCTTCTGACGCACGAGCCTCTACATGCAGACCCCACCATGCGGGCAACGCTTAAACGGTGAGTTGTAATTAGACTGCACTATTTAACCCTGTCTATATGTATAGTTTTTATTACCTTACAAATGTACTGGCCTGATGATGATTTGGTGAAAACATATGTTTGCCAACTTGACTTCTCACCTTAAGAATTGGAATATTTACAGAACTCTGTCAATCACTCTACATTCCCTGTATACCCACGTTCGCTTATTAACGTTCTCGCCCTTAACAATAGGTTCTTAAAAAAATCAACTAAATTGATTCGACACATATAAGGCTTCAAGGTGTAGCAAAACTCAAAAAGTTGACTGAATTTATTCTGGTTTAAAATGGTGGTGTTGTTCTGCGTTGTGAATCAACAATATTAGCTAGGCTGCTGGTAGGAACTCAAAAAATTGAAAATAAACATCAATCTTTGTCCTCTTATTGGCAAAGTTGACATCTCGCTGCATTTTGCTAAAATGTTGAGGCATTAATGCATATCACCGAAAAACTGCTAAGGAAGACGACAGGAATATCAACTAACGTAAAACTGCACCTATAAACACAAAGTCAGCCTTTAAAGCATATATTGGACCTGATTTGACCCCGATACAGCGCAGACAAGTTTTTCACAAACACAAAGTGCGTTTACAAAGTCAGCCACATAAAGTCGCAGGGGACGGAAACACTGCAGAAAATGCTACTTCAGAGGAACAATAAACAAGATTCCTCTCCTTTGGAAGGGAAACTGAAAATATCAACGTAGCATCAGTTTAGGTGACATGAGATCGACTTCATCTTATAAAAAAAATGACAAGCAGAAAGCAAATTATAAACCTGCTGAAGCAATTAAGGGAAGGAGTAAGGTTCAAACAAAAAGACCCGGAAATAGCACAATCCCATGAGACATGAACGACAATTGTCCTGTACCTAATCAAGATACACTGATAAAAAACAAGAAAAGTCTAAACATGTTCATAAAGAGCAAAACATGTCCTAACTCAACAGACCAAAATAGTAAACCAGTGGTATATCATATCCCCTGAAAAACACCGAATAGACCACGATTCCCACACAAACTTGCATATCAAAACGAATATCCGTATGTAAATGCACACCCTCAAATGACACCTAACCCCTTCTCTCAAGCCGCGTATCCTAGCCCATACACAAGACGACCAACCCACACCCCACTCTTTCAATATAACACACACTCAAATAACACCTCGCACAACACCACATCCTCCGACAGTTACCCAATGCCATTGAATTCCATCCATGTCATCACCAATTTTTTCATAGTAATGCACGATTCGCCAGAAATAGTCCAACACAACCATATTATCCACCAATCCTACAATTTTTGCAAATGAGCCCTAAAAACAATCAAACAAGAATAAGGAATCCATTTTTTCACAACAGTTTTAGCTTTTATATTGGACACCATAATTGTTGTTCTTATTAATGCTAGATCGATAGTAAACAAAATTCCACGACTTAGGACTTTAATTGATACACAAAATTGCGTTATAGTTTTTTTAACAGAAACATGGGTAAACGAATCAACCTCAAATGCCTCACTTTTTATAGCAAACTACACCTTCTCTAGACAGGGCCGTGCTTATTAACGAGGACGAAGTTATATAATCTACATTTGATCTACCATGCTTCACAGTGGCCTTGACACAGGAGATATGCAATGGCGAAGCGTGCTTCGCTATAATTTCATCAACACCCTTAAAAGCATTATAATCGGATGTTTGTACACCCCTCCGGAAGATAGTCATCATGACAAGGGTCTTACAAATCTACTAGATATTCTATTAAATATCCACACCGAATATAAGATAATTGCAGGAGACTTAAACCGTCCAGAAGTTAACTGGACAGAACCATCAGCCCCTTCCAGACATAATGAATTATGGTCATCAATTGTCTTTGATAACTGGACGCAAATAATAAACAAACCAACCGAAGAAATTAATATGCTTGATGTTATTCTCAGCAAAGCTATCTGGCCCATATGTACGCACTTTGACAGCTTAACCGTTGATAGTGAACACAGAACAATAATAACAGTGCTCACCTTTAACATTAAATAAGACCTGATCCTAGTTACACTTCAATTTTCCCCAAAAATATTGACATTGAACATATGAATAAGTATATAAGGTCATTGGATTGGAGCTCTTTCCTCCTAACATCATCCCCTTTAGAAGCTGTTAACATATTATATGCCACCCTAAATTGAATTCGAAATGCCCGAATTGACGAGAGATACCCATGTAGGAAGTCACTTATCCAAAACTTCCTTCCCAAGCGGCTTAAAAAACTAAATAAAAACTCCAAAACCTATGTATTATTTATATATTTACACACAAACGCACTCCAGATATTCACGAGTTAGCCTATAAAATACAAACAAATAAGACGATAGCAGCAGCGCATCGGGTAATCGAGTCTCCAGAAGGGACAGCCCGAATCTTCCGGAAGCAGATAAATAATTATCAAAAACAAGGAACCAACTCATGCTTGATTACCCAGGAAAAGTTATAACAAATATAAACAAACGAGCAAATATTTTAACGAGTATTTCTCAACTTACTATTCAGTCGAGGAAGAACCAATCCCTCAACCAACAGAAATGCCGGCACTAGTATTTAAAGATATATTGTTTAACGGAGAAAGTGTAGAGAAAGCTATCCGCCAACTGTCCAATTCCACATCATAAGTAACGGAAAGAATCCCGCCTTGCATACTGAGACATATGACATATGCCCCAATACTTATTTCTAACGTTTTCTCGATACTGATCACACTGATCTTTGAGCAGGCCAAGAAGCTCTTTCGAAGAAAAGCAGATGGCCGATGAGATCCACTTCGCTGAAAACCCTTCCGTTAATGTTGCGAAACTCTTTTCGCGTACAGTAAAAGCGCAGAGGAAAACGCAACTCCCCATACGTCAAGACCCCATAGCTGACGCTAAGTTGGCCGCCGATAGCTTTAATGCGTTCCTATCCAAAACTTTTAGTGAAAGCTTGTTCGCTGCACCTCCGGTTATCCGGGCTTGGACGGGTGTTATACTCGAAACCATAAGTTTAACCGTCTGGAATGTGACTGAAACCATTCGTCGTTATCGTCAATCCTATAGTCCAGGAACAAATGGCGTCCCAGTTTGCCTTCTGAAAGCTGAAGCGAATAATATATTTCCGTCTATTCTTTGTAAGGTATTTAATCTTGCTCTTGAGAGCAAAACCTTTCGTTCGTTGGGGAAGGAATCGCACATAATGCCTATTCGCAAGCATGGCCGATCGACCTCATTCGACAACTTAAGGCCAATAAATACACTTCCCGCAACCTCGAAGATCTTGGATACCTTAATCAAAGAAAAGGTGATGCGTCACTTGACAGAGAGAATACAGCTCAACATGGCTTTATCGAGAAATGATCTTGTGACACCTGTCAGCTCTCTTTCTTTGATTATGTGCTGCAATCAAGAGACAGCGGTTTTGCCACGTAAAGCGTCTATTTTGATTTTACTAAGGCCTTTGATCGGGTCGATCATAACCTCCTTCTTCACAAACTAGCCTTCTTCGGCATAGGAAGCAAGCCACTGAACTTCATATCATCCTTTTTGGGTGCTTGCACACAATTAGTAAAACTTTCCAATATTATGTCCAACCCCACGCATGTGAGGAGTGGAGTTATACATGGTAGTGTACTGGGTCCGCTCCTATTTTGCCAGTTTGTCAACGACGTTTCAGATTGTTTTCAGTATAGCAGACCCTTCATGGACGCTAATGATTTAAAAGTCGCTTATCGATATCAACCGGCAGATCGCAACATCGTGGTGTTGCACATGGCGCCTCACCCTTTCATGGGACAAATGTTCCGTTATGGTTGTTGGCGAAGATCATCAACCGGAATTAAGCATTGACGGCCACGAATTAAATGTCCCAGGCGTTATCAAGGAGTTGGGCATATCCTACTCTTTAAGTCTCAATATGTCTGAGCACTCTGCCCTGATAGTCTCAAAAGCCGCCAAACCACCGGATTTATCCTTAGAAATTGTAAGACTATCAAGGTTAGAACTAGCCTTTATAATATGTACGTGAGACTTAGTCTTGAATACTGCTTGCCTCTATTCAGTCTTCTGCGCACTAGGGAACGGAAGAAAATAGAATCGGTGCAGCACTTCTTCACAAGTAGAGTTTTCACTACAGAACACCGTTACTTAACCTAACAACAAAAATGCGAACTTATAAAGCTGGATCCCCTATGGCTTTGTCGATTGCAGAAGGGTCTTTTTTACTGTTTAAACTTTTAAATTGTAAAACCTTTAATCCTCATAGTACAATAAGGCAGCTTGAGCACTCTAGACGCGCCAGTCATCGTGAGGTATTATATTTTTTCCTATGGCACGTATAGTTAAGTACTGGCAATTATTTTCAGTAAGTGTCAAATCAATTAGAAATATGTTGCCTAAAAGTATTAAAACCCAGCATAAATACCCTATATTTAAGAGAGCTGTAACTAGTTTTCTACATTCAGGGCGACTTTCACGAATTTTGGGTGCTGGTTCGGTGGAATCTCTCTTTCACTCTGATGGCGTTCGTGGACGTTGAACCCCACCAGGCTTCATGCTTAAGATAATGCTGCTGAAGCAGCAGCCCGCAGTCTGCTAAACCTTCAGCCGATAGCGCGCAACTTTTGCCAACAACCATTGAAGGAAGACTGAGAACACTGTGTTCTTGTGCCAACCCTCTCCGTCTGGAACTAATGTTTTTAAACGATATAAAACAGTTCTCCTGCTGATGAGTCAACTCAGCTTACAACTGTACATTTATTCTGTTTGTATCATACCTTTGAAGGCAGGTTTTTATCACTTGAAACAAACTCCCTATCTCGCCCAGTATTGACAAAACAAAAACCTGAAACAAAACCAATACTGGCCGCAACATAGGGAGTTTGTTTTTGTTTTTTTCCGGTCTTCGAGGTGTTGGAAGGCGCCCAAGAGGTGCATTACCAACTCTTTACAATTACCTAAAAAACTGGCATATTAAACATATTAATAAATGGTACTTATCCAAAAATATGGAAAAACAGAGATTGGTCCAATGCCAGAAATATCAGTGTTAGCAAAAAAACTTAGAAAAAATAATTTATAACCAAATGTGAGACCATCTGACGAATGTAAATCTCAAACCTCACTCTTAAAATGCCTTTTTACCCAAACGCTCAAAGCGGAAGGGGACCTTGGCGCGCAACTCGATTTTGCGCAGCTTAGTGTATTTTCAAATTTTAATACGATTGTATCGTATCCTGTCGACTTTATTAGCATAATTGTTCTTCATATTTCAAATGTATAACCCCTAAGCCTCTCCACAAACTGGTGCTCATTGTTTTACTATTGGAGAAAATTTACATTTTTCTACAGTTTCAACCGATAAAGCCTCCTACGAATTCTCTAAGATTCGGTTGAAAAACACGTAATTAATTTCGTGAATATTAAATCAGATTATAGATTTAGAAAGAATACTCCTTCCAACGAGAAATAAAGTTCACTGGTCGAAACATCAATCCATATATTTTTCACCCTACATAGCCTCATAATTTCACCCGACAAAGCCTCATCTGAATGTTTATTTTAGATTGCAAATTTAAAATATTTTGCAATTTCCAACAGGATTCAGTTTACAATATCAAACGTGTGAGTTTTCATCCAGCGTAGACTCGTCAATTTTCTTCTCTGTATAAGGAAACTTTCTTGCATAGCCTTGATTAAAAATATATCTTACTGCATACCCTTCTAATATTTTACAATTTAATATGAAATTAAAGTCAGTTGTAAGACGAACATCTCCCCTTTACGACCATCTTGGAGTTCAAATTTTCCAAAATCAACCCCGCCTTAAATATGAAAAAAACTGAATCTTGACGGTTTGGACACTTTTAATTATTTGTTGTCTCCATATGGATGTTTGTTTACGGTTCTCAGTACCATCTTTGGTGGAAATTTCTCTTCGCTCACTTCTCAGCAATGTGAGAAATTATCGCCCTTCATAAATTTGGTGTCTACTGAGACCTGTGACCGTCAAAAAATAAGTATTATTTTCCTTTTAAAGAATGGCCTAAAAAGTAAAATTCCGCTTGACTTCGCCTGTTAATTCCTTTACCTAAGTGGCTTATACTTCAAGGTCGCAGAAGCTAAAATATTGTCTTCTCGAAGCAAAACTCCACCGATTTTGGTAAAACTTTTTTCGGCGATATAAGTTGCCAACCTCTTCTCTCAGCATGAGCGTTCAGCTCAATACCTTTAAAAACATAATTTTTTTTATATGTTGTGATAAAGCGCCCATGGACCGTAGCATTTCGCCTGCATCTGCAAGAAATATGCCCACTCCTACCCTTACTAATCCAAATGTGGTATCTGAGGTCGACACAAGTTCACGTCCCTCCGGATCAGCCACAACCTTAAGTTCACCTGAAACCTCAATCGCAGTCCTTACTTTTGCGGCAGACGCAAGTTCACGTCACTCCGGATCAGGGACAACGATAATTTTACCCGAAAACTCACCCGCAATCCTTACACCTTGCTCGAGTTGCATTCCATCGTCTTCCGAGCGAACCTCGCCTGCTAAAGAGGCTAAACCTAATAGACCTTGACGTGCCCTTTGTAAATCTAAGCCAATTGCAAAAATCAGTAATTTACCTAATTATGGGAACAATACTAACCTTTCAGCATCTACACGAGATGTAAACACTCATGTTTTTAATATCCGACAATATTAGCGGTCCAGAAATTATGTTACCTTCATTTTCCCCAGAAGAGAAAGAAGAATTGGACGCGATTCCTGGGACCTGATTATAATTAAGCTGACGTTTCGGAACCTCTATCGTCTTCATCGTCAGAGCCATGTCTATTTCCTGCCATTTGTCTTGACAAATGCGTCCTGTCTTAAGTCGGTTTTCATAACGGTGCCTATAACGCGCGTGTAAATCGATTGGACCGATTGATTGTAGGTGGTTGTTTGAATTTCAATCTTCCTCGCGGGCGCCTTCATAGGAAGGATTGCCACCTTGTTAACACGACTCCTGATAATTGAGACTTTCTTCCTTCGTAGGTTTATGGTCCTTTGCGTCTTTTTCCTGGCCTGTTGCCCCTTTTTGGGCGGAGGTGAGCCCTGCGCAGAGCGCTTGGTAGGCCGGATGATAGTCCCTGGCTCTGTTAAGTGAGCCGTTGGAGGACCAACTTTCCAATAGTAATCTGGCCATCTTGTCATTGGCTCGGCATACAATTATCGCTTTTTTCGAAGGCGAAGGTGTGGTTCTTCTGCTGTTCGTGCTCAAAGAACATAGATAGTTCATTCTTGTAGTTTATTGCGAGCTGATGCTCATGCAATCGTGTGCCCTGGCGCCTGCCCGTTTCACCAACATAACTTGCATTGCAATTTTGGCATAGTAAGCTGTAGAACACTGACGATTGTTCGGTCAAAGGAAGCGGGTCTTTGGGCTTCATCACTCGCTGTCTGATAGTGGATGCAGTTATATGGGCCACACCAATCCCAAAAGGTTTAAGGATTCGCGCAGACGCTTAATTATAACAAGGTTTCAGGAATCGCCTCCACTTCGTCTTCCTCTTCTGGGGAAAATGAAGGCAAAACTCATGTTTTTACATTTCCAATCCCCGAAATGGCCCACAGTCCACATATTATTTCACTCTAATAATAATATGAACAGCTTCTCGCAACCTTCAATAACATTTTCGAATGCCCGTCCTCCGACGATTTATGCGGACACTTCAGCACCTAAAGCAGATGTAAATACTCGCGCTAGTTGTTTTCCAAACCCGCGAATTGCCCAAAATCACCACATAATCAAAGCCATTAATTCTGATCATAATCTACCATACCCATTTAGGTATTTTCAAACGTACGTTTTCCAAACGAATTATGCTAACTATTATCATAATTATTTTTACGACCACCTACTTCTTTTCGTACTCCACTAAACGGGCACCATTTCCTCAAATTTCAAGCAAATCTGCCACCATATAATAATCGTAATATATTTTACAATTATATTTCAGATTATTGTAGACCACATTATCCTTGCTTTCCACCTTTTGTTTCTCCCATGCCATATACCATTCCACCACCGAGATTTCTTTTTTTATAAATACGGATGAGCGTAACGTGCATCTCAGGGATACGCTCAGAATAATTTCTCTGAATGCGAGATAAGTTGTTTATTAAATTACAGAGCTCAGAACACTAGCATTTGCGCTTGATCCAGATGTTATTTGTATCACTTATAGAATATGTTTATTATGCAAGTTTCCAGCCAATTTAAAAGAGTTGGTGATGCACCTCTTGGGCGCCATCCAACACCTCCAAGACCGAAAAAAAACCTAAAACAAACTCCTTATATTGCAGCCAGTATTGGTTTTGTCTCAGGTTTTTGTTTTGCCAATACTGGGCGAGATAGGGAGTTTGTTTTAAGTGAACAAAAAAAACGTGCATTCAAAGGTATGATAAAAAAGGAATAAATGTACAGTTGTAAGCTGAGTTGACTCGTCAGCAGGAAAACCGTTACATATCGTTTAAAAACATACGTTCCAGCCGGAGAGGGTTGGTACAAGAGCACAGTGTTCTCAGTCTTCCTTCAATGGTTGTCGGCAAAAGTTGCTCGCTATCAGCAGATCAGTAAGCAGACTGCGGGCTGCTGCTTCAGCCGCATTATCTTAAGCATGAAGCCTGGCGGGGTTCAAAATCCAAGAACGCCCTCAGAGTGAAAGACTGATTTCACCGAGTCAGCACCCTAATTTTGTGAAAGTTGCCCTGAATGTAGAAAACTAGATATAGCTCGCTTAAACTTAGGGTAGTTTTGCTGGGTTTTAATACTTTTAGGCAACATATTTCTAATTGATTTGGCACTTACTGAAAAGAATTGCCAGTACTTAACTATACGTGCCGTATGAAAAAATATAATACCTCACGATGACTGGCGCGTCGAGAGTGCTCAAGCTTTCTTATTGTACTATGATGATTAAAGGTTTGACCATTTAAAAGTTAATACAGTAAAAAACGACCCTTCTGCAATCGGCGAAGCCATAGGGGATCCAGCCTCATAAATTCGCACGTTTATTGGTAGGTTAAGTTACCGTGTTCTGTAGTGAAAACTCTTCGCGTGAAGAAATGCTGCACCGATTCTAGTTTCTTCCGTTCACTAGTGGGCAGAAGACTGAAAAGAGGCGAGCAGTATTCAAGACAAGGTCTCACGTACATATTATGTAGGCTAGTTCTTACCTTGATAGTCTTAAAATTTCTAAGGACAAATCCGGTTGTTCGGCGTGCTTTCGAGTCTATCAGGGCACAGTGCTCTGACAAATTGATACTTTTAGAGTAGGATAAGCCCAAATCCTTGACAACACCTGGGACATCCATATCGTGGCCGTCAATGCTTAATTTCGGTTGATGATCGTCACCAACAGCCATAACGGAACATTTGTCCCATGAAAGGCCGAGGCGCCATGTGCAACACTTCTGGGCGAAGGCATGAAGATGCTTTTTTATTAGCTCGAGCATGATGCTGCGATCTGCCGATTTATATCGATCAGCGACATTTAAATCATCAGACTTCATGAAGGGTCTGCCATAGTGAACACAATCTGAAACGTCGTTGACAAACAGGCAAAATAGGAGCGGACCCAGTACACTACCCTGCAATACTCCACTCCTCACATGCGTGGGGGTGGAGATAAGATTGGATATCTTTACTCGTTGTGTGCGAGCATCCAAATAGGAAGATATGAAGTTCAGAGGCTTGCTACCTATTCCAAAGGAGGCCAGTTTCCGAAGGAGAAGTTTATGATCGACCCGGTCGAAGGCCTTAGTAAAATCAAAATAGACGCTATAAGTAAAAAAAACGGCTGTCTCTATATTGCAGCACATAATCAAAGAAAGAGAGCTGACAGGTGTCACAAGGTCGTTTCTCCAGAACGCCATGTTGAGCTGTATTGAGCAGGATGTTCTCTGTCAAGTGACGCATCATCTTTTCTTTAATTAAGGTCTCCAAGATTTTCGAGGCTGCGGGAAGTGTATTTATTGGCTTAAAGTTGTCGAATGATGTCGATCCGCCGTGGTTGCGAAAAGGCATTATGTGCAATTCCTTCCACAGCGAAAAAAAGTTATCGCTCTCAAGATCAAAATTAAATTCCTTACAAAGAATAGTCGGAAAAATTTCATTCGCTTCTGCATTTAGAAGGCTAACTGGGACGCCATCTGGACCTGGACTAAAGGATTGACGATAACGACGAATGACTACAGTCACATCCCAGACGGTAAAACTTATGGTTTCGAGTATGGAACCCGTCCACGCCTGGAGAACCGGAGGTGCAGAGAACGAGCTTTCAATAAACGTTTTGGATAGGAAGGCATTGATGCTATCGGCGGTCAACTAAGCGTCAGCTATGGGGTTTTCTAAAACATCTTGAAATATAGGGTGTTGCGTTTTTCTCTGCGCTTTTGCTGTACGCGAAAAGAGTTTTGAAATATTAAGGGAAGGGTGTTTTAGCGAAGAGAGCCTCATCAGCTACCTGTTTTTCTTCGGAGAGCTTCTTGGCCTGCTCAAAGATCAGTGTTATCAAGGGCAGAACGGAAGTGTCGTTCTGCCGATGCAAACGACGAGCGAGTTTACGCAGCCTACGACGGAAAGACAGAGGCATTTACACTTCATCCTTGACATGTGTTACTTGATTACGGGGGAGAAAGTGTAGTATGAGTGGATCCAACACTTTGTACAGGGCAGCGGTACAAACATTTACATCCAAAAATTGGAAAATTCAGACCATTCAAGAGCGTATAGATGTGCCACTAGGTCCACCGTGTTTGCTGATCGGAAGTCATGATAAAGACTATACTTTTTGGGAAATGTTTTATTCGCCTCCAGTTCTAGTTCACTGACAGCCGTAAGATTGTCTGAACACCCAAGTGCGTCTAAGGATGACACTGAGAGTGTTTCGCATCCCCTACAAAAATAAGGTCAATTATGTTTGCTCCTCGAGTGGGAAAATGGACTACCTGATCCCACATGCCGATATATATTGCCTCAAGTAATTTATCGAACTTTGAAGGACAATATGGTGAAAACCATTGCACGTCAGGAAGGTTAATATCGCCTGCCATCAATAAATACTTAAGATTTATGTCAGCTGTGGCATGAAATGCCTGCGAGAG
>JAYGXS010000002.1:99146045-99157404 GCA_036362985.1 Ligula intestinalis | reverse complement strand
TACGAAACGATCTTAGCAAATACCACAGTTAAGCCAAATTTAGAAGAAAGAAAAAGCAGATTTTGTCAAATGAAATGACGCATATTTTTCTGAATAAAGTGGGACAATTTGCGAACCAGTTCTTTGACATCCTATTCGGACCGAAAGGGATGTTGCGGTTGAATAGAGTTGCCGCATATTTTGGGGAAAATTGGATACTTCTGGAGGCTTACCAGTCGACGGTTTCCAACGCCCATCAAATCTAAGCTTGAACAAAAATGTGTCCTTCCTCCTTTTCCAATTCTTAATAATTTAAAATAAAAAAAAACAAAATCTGAGAAAAATCTATCTATTCCAATATACTTCGACTAACATCTCAATGTTTACAAAATGCATAATGAAAGAAAATATTTTTTTCTGCATCTTTACTTCAATATGTTTTGTTTCCTTTTATAATGTTTCAGGAATATAAATGCTAAAATGGTTATCTCAATCTCACTTAGATTTTCGACAAACTAAAAACCAAGTGTCTTCTGCCAATACACTTGAATGACGATGAGGCATCGCAGCTGCCTCGACCAAAATCAGACATCTGCAATGTCCAATCTACTAATCAAACTTCTGCCAATGTACAATGTTTGTAATCTTTGTATCGAGCAGACGCATACATACGGAAAATGTGATGTCCTCAGCTGATTGTTACGCCTTTATACTGACCGCTGATAAGTTTACCTCAATTAAATGACATGACAGTTTTTCCAGACCCCAAGTATATTTGCTATAAAACCTTAACACGTACAATGTAAAGTAATTTTACTTCATGTTTTTCTAGAATTGTACTAAGAAGTCAGTTTTTTTTCCACTGAAAACAAACACCTTGTTTCACGCACTATTAACCTAGCAAAAGACCACAACAAATACAATAATCACAGCGAAAGAAGGCGTTCAGGTAAGGTTTTTTCCTGTCTTCCGGGTTTTATGACGGCGCCAAAGGTGTGCTTAAAAAATAAACCTTATCATCTGAAGTAGACTTACGTGTTTGACGTAACGCTGCGGAAACAATTATCAATAAAACAAGTGAAAACTGCAAAAGCTCAGAAATGTTGATCAGATGGCACAAAGATGTGCAATGGTTTACAGCCTACTGTGCCAAAACTGCACTCGAATCGAATCGAATTTGCGTCTCATCAAATAACTTTATAAAGACAACTGTAAGTCAACTGTGAGGATACAATGTCACTTTTATGCGTCAATGCGGACGGAAGAAGCATAATTTTGTCGTGTGAAACACAAAAGCCATTTGCGGAGGAGGCTATTTTTCTGTTAATGTTTAAGAGTTGTGCGTATGCTCCGTTTATTTAAATGACTGCGGTAATTGTGCAGGTTTATTGAAATAATTAACCGTACGAACGCTTTAATAGTTTCACCCTGTCAATTAGCGGAGTGTGTTCCTCTCTTTTGTCATTGCTTTCCAAAATGACAAATAAATATGAACTATCAATTCCAACTCTCGTTGTGTGCGCATATCTGAATGAGGACATATGAAGGTAAAGTCAATAAGCCTTTAAATGTTTGGCATAACAATTAAATAGAGATGTTCACAGTAAGTTGTTTATGTCAGTTAATACCAATGCCTTACAAAAAAAAACTTCGCAAGTCATGGCTATGCAGGCACATTTCCCACATAATATGGAAGCGGTTTGACACAATTTTATTAAAAATTAACGTATATCTCACTTCGTGGTGAATAAAGCTCAATAAACAGATGTATAATCGGGTATAATTTATTCATTTTTTTCGTTAAATTACGCCGCAACGGCCGTCCTGGGATAAAGTAGAACACAAGTTGGCAATTCGGTAGCAACCCACGCTCTTTTTAATGGACAGCTCACTGACCTTTAACGCGGTTTGTTCAAATTCAAAGATAAGTGACGCTTTATATAAATTGATTTATATAATAGAAGAAACGACTCAAAGTATTTGGCTTTTTTTAAATAAATTGTCAGGTAGTAACAGTTGAATAAATTAGCCAAAATCTAATACCAAACTCCTGAGTTAATTACGTCAGATATTGTCCTCTGTTTCATAGAACGCTGTACGAAACATTTGTTTTGTATTTCTAGTATTTTATACTTTATTTCTCAAAAACATATTGTTTTGACACATGTTTAGCATTCAAAATCCTTTACTGGAAAATTTTATTAGGAACAATGACTGACGCGAAAGTATTTGTGGATCAAATCGATCTGTCAGCCCTCTTAAATTAAACAAACTTTACTGAAAACTATGAATCTGTTTTTAAGATGTTTTAATTCACTTGTGGACTCAAATTCATTTGAAAGCAACCTCACGAATTTACCTCAGATTGAGTCTGTGGTGCATTAAGTATCAACATAAGTTTCAGATAAATCAAAAGTAGGTAAAATATAATCTACCGCAACTTTCCTCAAACGAATAATACGATGGTAGTGATACAAAACTTGTTTCAACAATGTAGGATAAGTAAAGGCATAGTGTCTATCAAAAGACTAAATTCGTGAAGTAAAAACAAACCGATTTTGCTTACATGTTCTTCCTACGCCGAAGCTCAAATGCTACTACAAAACTCGGAAATAAATAAGAAGTTCCCGAATTTTAAAGCATATTTAGGCCCTGACTTGACCCCAATGCAGCGCAGACAAGTTTTTTACAAAGACAAAGGGCGTGAACAAAGTCAGCCGCATATAGTCCTAGAGGACGGAAACACTTCACAAAACGTTACTTTAGAGGAACAATTAACGAGTTTTTCCTCCTCAGCTCAGGTGACTTAAGAGTGACTTCTTCTAATTATGATAATGGCAAACCTAAATCAAATAATAAACCTGCCGAAGCAATTAATTGAAAGAATAATTTGTTAACAAAAAGACACCGAAATAGTGCAACCCCATTACACATGAACAACAATTATCCCACATCTAATCAAGATACACTGATAAATCATAATACACGTCTAAAAATGTCCATGAATAGCAATACCAGTCCTTACACAGCGATCCAATGTAGTAAACCAGTGTTAGATTTTCTCTCCCGAACAACCCAGAATATACCACTATTCCCAAACAGAATTTCATAACAAAACGAATATCCGTATTAAAATGCACACTCTCAAATGACACCTTACCCCTTCTCTCAACCCATGTATCTTAGCCCATACACAAGATGACCACCGCAAACCTAACACTTTCAATATAACACACACAATCTAATCCCACATCGCACAAAATCATACCCTTCGATAGTTACACAATGCAATCGAATTCTACCACTCTCATCACCATTTTTTTTTTTCAATAATGCACAATTCGCCACAAGTAGTCCAACACCACCATATTATGCACCAATCACACAATTTTCGCACATGGGCACACAACACATTCAAACAAGTAATAAGAATCCATTTTTTTTTTTCCCAACAGATTCCAGCTTTTGCATCCGACACCATAAGTGTTGCTCTTATTAATGCTAGATCGATAGTAAACTAAGATTCACGATTAAGGACTTTTATTGACGCACACAATCCCTATATAGTATTTTTATAGGAGACATGGGTAAACAAATCAACCTCCACTGCTTTACTTTTTATAGCAAAATACACCTTCTATAGACAGGACCGTGCTAATAAACGAGGAGAAGGTTGTATAGTTTACATAAGATCTACCTAAAAACAGAGTGGCTTTTAGGTTCTTCAGGAGACGTTCAATGGCGAAGCGTGCTTCGCTATAATAACATCCAAGACTCTTAAACACATTCTTATTGGATGTTTGTTCACCCCTGCGGAATATAGTAATGATGACACTGGTCTTACAAATCTGCGCGATATTCTATCAAATATCCAGACCGAATATAAGATTATTGGAGGAGACTTTAATCGTCCAAAAATAAACTGGACAGAACTATCAGCCCCATTCATACATGATGAATTATTATCATCAATATTGTTTTATAACTGGTGGCAAATAATAAGCAAACCATCCAGGGGAAACAATATACTCGATGTTATTCTCACCAATGATATCTGACCCTTATATAAGCACTACGACGGCTTAACTTTCGAAAGTGATCATCAGACAATAAAAACAGTGCTCCCTCTTAACATAAAAATACGACCTGATCCTAGTTACACTTCTAAAAACGCCAAAAATATTAACATTGAATATATTAATAACTACATTTGGTCATTGGATGGGAGCTCTTTCCTCCTAAAGGCATCCCCATCTTGAAGCTGTAAACATATTATATGCCGCCCTTAATTTATTTCGAGGTACCCTAATTGACGAGAGATCCCCATGTAAGAAATCCCTAATCCCTAACTTCATTTCCAAACGGCTAAAAAAAATTAAAAAACAACTTCACGACCCATGTATTATTTATCTATCTACGCTCAGATACAAAACGGAGAATCACCAGTTAGCTCAGAACATTTAAACAAATAAGACGCAGGCAGCAGAGCATCGTGCAATCGAGTCCCCAAAAGGAACAGCCCAAATCTTTAGGAAACAAATTATTAATCATCAAAAACAAGGCCCCCAAATCATGCTTGATGACCAAGGAATATTAACACCAAATGAAAACCAAACAGCAACACTTTTCAACGAATATTTTTCAACCAACTATTCAATCGAGGAAGTACCAATCCCCAACCAACGGAAATGACGGCACTAGTATTAAAATAAATATTCTTTAACGAAGAAACTCTAGAGAAAGCCATCCGCCAACTTTCCAATTCCACATCATATGGGACGGATAGAATCCCTCCTTGCATACTAAGACATAGGACATATGCCCAAATACTTCTGTCTTACCTATTCTCGTTAATGGTGTCAAATAGATCTCATCCAGAAATATGGAAAAAAAGTGATGATTACCACAATTTACTAAACGGAAATCGGTCACATGCCCAAAATTGTCGTGGCGTTCACCGAATATCGGTTTGAACAAAAATCTGATAAAACATAATTTATAACCAAATGTAAGACCATCTGACGAATGTTAATCTCATAACTCCCTTTTAACATGCCTTTTTACCTAAAAAGTCATGTCAGTCCTGCCATCTTACTTTCTTGGAATTCGTCTCCAGAAATGGAGATGATGGGAACATGGTAGCTACAATTTACTTTGATCTCAAAAAAGCCTTTTGACAAAGTTCCCCATAAAAGACTGATCGTGAAGCTCGTGAGTCACAGGATTAGGCCCCCTTCCTTAATTTTCTCAAATTCAATCTTCAGAACCGATTCCAAGTAGTACAACTTCGAAATATAGTATCGAAACCAGCTCATTTAAGCAGGGGTGATTTTCGAGGCACTATCCTATGTCCCCTCTTATTTCTCATCTTCATTCATGAGTTATGCACGATATCAACCACTGCTAAAACATTGTTACATGCAGATGACTAAAAACTCGCAGATGTATATAACAAAAATACAATAAGTAGCATGCATAAAACAATTGCATTAGACCTTCAAAAACTAAACGACTGGAGTGTTCAGTGGCAAATGCCGTTTTCACCAACAAAATGTCATCTCATGATATTTGGACCACTAAAACTTCCCCCCATAATGTTTAGTTGTCAAGAAATAAAAGAGCTGAAATCTCTAAAAGATTTAGGTCTTAGATATTCTAATACTCTTGACTTATCCCCACATGTTAAACAAATCGCACCAAAAGCCTACCGACTATGTGGCTTCATAAGTAAAAATTTCAAATTAATTACACTTAAGACTAAACTTTACAAAATGTACGTTTTACCTATTGTAGATTGCTGCTCAATATGGGAGACAGAAACTATAAATAATCCAGCGAAGGTTTACCAGAGTTCTGTGTAAACGTGATGACGCCCAAGACTCCTATTCTATAATGTACAATATATATGGCCTTAAACCACTCTGGCAATGGCGACTCCAAAATGGTTTAACTTTCCTATTTAAAGTGACACATAATCAGAACAGCCTAAGCAATAAGATGTTAACAAATGAAAACGGTTCCCGTCCCCCTTGAAACAAACAGCATACAATTCAAAATGCTAAAGCTAGGACGGCCCAGCGATCGAATTTCTACACCATAAGATATAGGATCATATAGAATGCCCAACACAACGATATTTGCAAAAGCCACCGTTCAGCCAAATTTAGAAGAAAGACCAAGCAGTTCTTCTCAAATGACATGACGCATATATTTCTGTACAAAATATGACATTTTGCTAACCAGTTCTTTGACGTCCAGTTCGGACAAAAAGGGATCTAACGATCCAGGAGAGTTCCCGAACATTGTAGAGAAAACTGTCCAAGGTTGGAAGCTTTCCAGTCGACGGTTTCCAACGGTGATGAAATCAAAGCTCAAGCAAAATTTTGCATTGCCTCCTTTTCAATGCTTAAAAATAAAAATAACAAACAAAAACTAAGAACAGTTAATCTATTCCTATATTCCTCGACTAATATTTTAATGTTTATAAAAAAATATGATGTAGGAAAATAATTTTCTATTCAAATATACTAAATTTTACAATTTTTCCTCTTATAATGTATCAGAAGTATAAATACTAATGATGTTAATCTGCATCTCATTTAGATATTCGACAAACGACAGGCCAAGTGTCTTCTGCCGATGCATTTTAATGAAAATGGTGCTTTACAGCTCCCTCGACCCAACGCAGACATCTGCAACGTCCCATCTTATTAGCATAGTTGTGCCAATGGACATTGATTGAAATCTCTCTATCGAGCAGACCCATGCATACGGTAGATGAGATGTCCTCAGCTGATTTCTTCGCCTTCAAACTGAACGCGGCTAAGTATACCTCAGCTAAAACACATGACAGTTTTTCCCGACCCCAATTTTTCTTGCTATAAAATCGTAACACCTACAATGTTTAGCTATTTTATTCCATGTTTTTCTAGCTTTGTTCCCTAGATGTCAGGTTTTCTTCACTTAAAGCAAACTCCTTATTTCGCACACTATTGACCTAGCAAAAGACCAAAACAAATACAATATTCACTGCGAAAGAAGGGGTTTGGGTTAGGTTTTTCCTGCCTTCCAGGGTTTTTGACGGCGCCAAACATGTGCTTTACAAATCAACCTTATTATTATTATTAAATTTTATTATTATTATTATTATTATTATTATTATTATTATTATTATTAAATAGAGGATATATTAAGGTGTGATACAAATAAACTAAGTAAAATCTGCTTGTCTGCGATTAAAAATTGACGCAGTAAGTCACCCAATGGAATATTTTCCGCAGCACGTTCCTCTCTATCTCAAAGTGTTGTTCAATTTATTACATATTAAGCGTTTTAAAGGTAGATCTACATGCTTTTGTAATATCAAACTTGAAACCAAACGCTATAACCGATTTTGAACGGAAAATTTGGAGTTCCCGGGTGCGCTGGAGAACCAACATTGAATTATTTTGTCAGCCTGACATGAAGTTAGGTTATAAAAACACATTTTTAATCTGTAGATACAGTGGCGGGCAGACACCAGGTTTATCTCCCTTCCTTGTCGAAGTCTCAATCTACTGTCATTACACAAGACTGTTAAAACGTTTTTTGGCGCTGTGGCCGGCGTCACCAGGGCTTAAACGCGCAGCTGCCCTTTGCTATATTATAACTGTGTCAAAAAGCGTCTGCTTTTCGGCGCCCTGACAACCTATTAAATTGACAAGGGCTAATTAAGGCACACACATGTGCGTTCAAATAAGCACGATTACCTTAGCACCACTTCAAATAAACCACACTTTGGCAAACGCAACGACGACACGTACGCACGACCTCCGCTACGGCGATTTAAACACACCAATTAGGGAGCATTACAAGAGTCATGTTCAGGCAACTGCCATCACCACGCCATAACTCCTTGACACACTTTGGCCTGGGTGAATGCAGGCATCATCAGACCTGGCTTCATTAATGGGCGACTGCCAACTGCAATATCATTTAAGATTTCTACATAAAATTAACCACTTCATCCGGTGGCTGTGGCCTTTCTTTATTAACCTGGGTATTTTACGTGTCTATCGTCGTGATCCGAATGAGCCCACTTATTCGTCTCCAGCAAATAAGTTACGCGACATGACCAAGACGGTTAACGTATTCCACTAGACTTATCATCAATTTTAAAATTTTTACTCGATTTTACCGTACTATTTTCTCTGCTTTAGTCATCCAGTCACTGGTTGGCATTATGAACTTACGTTTTAAGTGATTAAAAAAGTATTTCGGACTACACTGGCATATTTTTAAAGTTCGTCGGGCGTCTGGAAATAATCTCCTTTATATTATGCCAGCGTTTATTAATTGTTGAAATCTTCCACGGTCAAACACTTTTCCGGTCAATTTGTTGGTAATAGGTAAATGTATGTTGATTGATTTTTTGGTTTTCCAATGTATTAGCACCATGAATTAAGTTATGCAGAAGACCGTTAAATCATTTACTTGTGTTCGCTTTAACATTCACCGATTTATGACTGGTTGATAAAATAAAAACTTTTTAGTTAATCGCATTGTGAGAACTCCAGTTTCTAATTAAACAATATTGTTCTGGTTAAACATCCGTCAAATTCGACGAAGTGCTATGACCCATCTGATAGACACCAGTGGTGGACAAACAGCGCCGATGTGATTCCGTTTGTTTGTGTTTTCCGACTAGCCACGGAGCCACCGAAAATAAACTGCCAGTCGCCGAAAGCAAATTGCGGAGCAATCACAATGTTAAAAACACACAACTCTTTATTTATCAGTTATATGTTTGTTTTGCAAAATAACGACAACCTGTTTTCGGTCAATAAGTAATCAGACTCGTTAACCAACAAGGTTGCACGATGGGTTCACGTGATATCTGCAAACTTCTCCTCGTGGGAACCTTGGTTTTATGGCAAAATCTGTGATGGACTCTCCCTGACATGCTTTGAGCACTCTTAAAACAGTCCACTCCAATTCCCCCCGGGCGACAGGTTTCATCTCAAATGGCTTTCCAACCCATTGCCTCAAAAAAATGCGTAAGGACTTTTTTTCTTCACTCAAATTAAAATTACTGGCAACGTCACTGTTCTCAAATGCTCTACATATTATATGCATTCAAAAACTGTCCTTTATCAATGGGAATTTCAGTTTCCTCAATAAAACCTGACCTGACCTGACCTACCTTAATTTCGCTGACTACACTACAATGCCTCCCACTTTGTTGTATTTGCTTTTTATTGTTGTTCCCTTTTATGTGGAAAACGAGGGTATATCATATTATTCTGAATAGGGAACAGGAACACACACCTCACTTCAAACAAGATCCTGCTGCATTTTTAATTTTAAATCAATATCACACAAGTACATATATGTTTTCCGTGGTTAGTTTTCGAGAACGCTGCGTGCTGTTTACATGTGTCGGTATAAACTGCGCCTTTTTATTGAAAAAAAAACATAACAGAAAATTCCATTTTGTGAACATTGTTTTCGGTTTCTCGTTTTTGGTCATAATTATGCCTGAGATTCAGGTAATTTTTAAGATTGCCAAGCTGAGCATTCGCATTCGAACGCCTTTCTCTGCGTGACCCGATTCGCAAGTTACAGACTTGGTGGATGTTTAACTTTGGATCCCCATTATAGTTAACAACTTATTTTAAAGTGTAAACTAAGAATAAAAACTTGCTGGAAACCTTTCAGATTTACATGATTACGTACTCACACTTGTTTAACAGCATGCCGACGTAGGAGCATTTAAGATAATCTCAGACCTGACATTTAGCTTTGTTGCTCCAAAATATATTGGTTGTAAATAAATGAAAATTGTACATATTTTCTTAATTGTATGTTGAATATATCTTATGAGATTGTCCTAGAGGGTGTTCAGCCTAGATAATGTGGGCGACGGTGTCATTACCCGAGGCTACCAGCCTATTACCAAAACCGAAAGAACGATGCCCTGCCATACATTTTGCCCTGGCATGTTCGTTGGCGGAAATGGAAAATTATAGTTTTTTTGCGCATTCCGAGACACGAATGAGCTTAAGGAAAATGAATTGGTGTGGCATTTGATAATGGGACTAAAGCAACAAAATATGTTATAGACAAACCAGGAGGCAAGCATTTAAACAAGCTTGTTCCCATTTGTATTCAAAAATATGTGCCATGCCGCATTGCTTCTGAAATTCTATGTACGTATCTGCCTAATCGTCATATTTCTTGCACGGTCAATAAAGTTTGATGAATATATGTACAAATGTGTTGTCTATGGTAACTTTCAGTAGTAAATGACGTCTTTTTTAAGTTTATATTTAAAGCAATGGCATTATTTTAAATAAACGATTTCCCTTTTAGTGCTGTTGGCAGTACGTTTATTGTAGATAACGGAGCGGGACCCATAATTGTAGCAACTCTTATAAAAACTTGGAGTTATTTTTAAATGCATTGTTAAAAAAGGGCGTAGATTTTTAAGATGGATTTTTAACGTTGGAAGTCTGGCAAAAGTCGATTAACTTCAAGCAAACGAACGTTTCTTTTAAACGTAAATAGCAAATATTTCGTCAGATGTGGTATCTGACGAAGGCGCCACTATACACCAAATGCACTGAAAAATATAATATGTGAATTGGTTGAGTCTTGATATTTTGCCTGCGACATGCGCCAACTGTGGTTCATGCAATGATGTCGGAAACTGCTGCGTGCGTCATACAAGGTACACGTCTAGGCCTAAAGTAATGAAAGATTAAAAATGCTAAAGAAAATTAAAACATCATTATCATTCATATAAATATATAAACAGAACTGTTTCGCGTTTATTAGCCTTCTGTATACAAGAACACCACAGAACACCAGCTGGTCGGACAACACAAGCAAACGCACTCACAGACGGCGTAGATGGTCCACAACTGGTGTTTATCAGATGAGATATAAGCACTTGATCGAATCTTTGTTCATAAGCTCCTCGCCATCTGCAATTCGTCGAAACTGCTTATCTGGTATATATTCACGCAAAAATGTGCAAACACCGATCGAATAGGCCGCCGAACTAAACACAGGTCATGTGTTGGTCAATGGTCCCCAACGAGAGACCGACTGCAAGGCCGATTCCGGCCAATGCATACTATCAGTAAGAAGGTATGACAATATTTGGGGGTAAATTGATACATAATAGTTTCGTATTTATTAGCCTTCATCAGCCAAGCATAACCCTGAACATTAGCTGGTTGGACAACACAAACAAACGCATTCAAAGATGACGCAATTGGTCCACAAGTGGTGTCTATCAGCTGGGTCATTATCACTTCATCGAATCGCAGTTTATCAGTGCCTCGCAACCTGCCATTTGCTGTCACTGCTGATTGGGTATATATTCACTCAGGAATGT
>JAYGXS010000002.1:99121634-99132094 GCA_036362985.1 Ligula intestinalis | reverse complement strand
GGTACTCCTCACAACTGACCAGAACATGGCGTGAACGACATGAATGCGGGTGCAAACGAATTGGGGCAGCTTCATTTCCGATGTTGCCCAGGTGTTCTGTTTTCTCCGCCATCGATCGTGATGGCATGATCGGTACAGCCACCGTAACAATAACAAACTGAAGGGGGTTTTGTGATGCAACCTGTAGAAATCGCAAAGAGAACGTTGGGGGCCTACTGAAGAGCCGAACCCCTCATGCTGTATCATGCAGTGGCAGAAACATCGGCAAAACACGTGTCTTGGCTTTTAGCTAGTATCTATGCGGAAGTATGGATTAACATCATTGTCATATAGAATGCGCACTACTTGTAGTGCTACTACTTTGCAGAATTGACATTTCCGTGGTCATTCCGTGGCAGTTGATTTTCTTCGACGAAAATGTTCATCGAACTCTAGGATGTGACCCTTAAATGTAATGTCCCATTCACCTACTTCCATGTGATGCACCTCATAATTTCCGCGTTAATTTCCTTTCCTTTCCTTTCCTTTATTTCCTTTCCTCTCTGTAAACAACTTGATTTACAGTTTTTCTTTCTCCGATTCAGTGCAACACCTTCCTGCCCAGCAGCATTGCCTTCAATAAAATAGAGGTCTGTTTTGCCTTGCCAGGAAACTGCCCCATAGCACATGATATATTTTTGTTGCTTGTCTATCTCCACCTGCATTTCTTAATCAGGAATATCAGTTTTGACTTCCACTGCTCGATATATTCGTATATTTTGCCTATTTATTGGTGCAGACAAGCAGAATGACGATTCATCTGAGAACCACAAATATTTACATTTTTCTCCGTCGCCGAAGCGCTGAAGCATTGCATTACACTTTGTATTTCGAGCTTGCTGATGTGTTTCAGTAAAAACATGGCATTGAATACGTCAAAAACATTTTAAATTAGATTTTGCAATTGTTCTGTGCACATACCCTGTTGACAATCCCACTTTTTTACAAATTTCACGTTGATATGAATGTCTTCTTTGAAGATCTGGTGGGGTTACGGCAAGTTCCAAGACTGCTTGCCTTGTTAAGGAATTGTGCCTGCAAGAAGTGCCACTAACAGGCATACGCACCTTTGCTACAAGTTATTTACATTGTTTGAATGCAGCCGCGACACCTCTGAACTGGTAATTTGTAATGGCACCAAACATGTTGTCAAAATGTTCCGACATTTCTGCAAACCCCATGTTGGATGTTCTTTCAAGAATAGGACGATGACCTCGCGCTGGATATTGCTTGCTGTGGCATGGGTGTACAGGTATTTCCAGAATATTCCTGGCATATGGTGCGCAGATGGGTATTTTAGAAACTTCTCTTCTGCGACCACCACCCCCGTTGTGTGGGTACTCCTCACAACTGACCAGAACATGGCGTGGGCTATACGAATGCAGGTTCGAACTAATGAAGGGCAGCTTTATTTTGAATGTGGCCGAGGTGTTCTGTTTTCTCCGCCATTGATCGTGATGGCATGGGCGGTCCGGCCACCGTAACAACAAAGAACTGAGGGTTTTTTTGTGATTCAACGTGTAGAAATCGCATAGAGAACGTTCGGGGGCCTTTTGCTGTATCATACAGTATCAGAAACATCGGCAAAACACGTGTGTTGGCTTTTAGCTAGTATATATGCGGAAGTATGGATTAACATCATTGTCATATAGAATGCACACTACTTGTAGTGCTACTCCTTTGCAGAATTGACATTTCCGTGGTCATTCCGTGGCAGTTGATTTTCTTCGACGAAAATATTCATCGAACTCTAGAATGTGACCCTTAAAAGTAATGTCCCATCCACCTTCTTCCATGTGATGCACCTCATAATTTCCGCGTTAATTTCCTTGATATATATATATATATATATATATATATATATATATATATGATGGAGAGGAGGAGGCAGATGCCAAACCTAGCCCAGAAACCATTCTGTGAGGTGGTGGAGGAACAAAAAGACAAACTTATTTAAAAATAATGCAAGAGAGAGAGGGGGACGCCAATTCTTCTGTAAATATGCGGGCTGAGGTTGCGAACCAACACTTTAAGCAAATTGAACAATTTGGATTGATGAACATGGCATTCATGCGGGTAGAATCTTCCTATGGGAGCCTCTTAGCAAACATTTATTAAAGAAACGTATGCAGTTTGCAAACTCAGCTCAGAGGTGATGGGAAGGACAAACATATTTAAAAACAGCGGCAAAGGTAGCTTATGTAGTCCCACTCATATACCCCTAATACCTTAACTTTACTCAACAAAAATGGTGGTTGTGGGGGTTCGGGGGTGGGGACCACACTGTAATTGTGCTGACGTTTCGGAAATACACTATTTTCCATCATCAGAGTGGTGGGTTGTGTGTTCCTGCTTGCCGAGAGTTGGAATGCCGCGCAGACCATCTGGTGTTTTAGTGATGGCTGATGCACGAGCGCTGAACTTCGTGCTGTCCGTGGATTGGCTGTGGCCCCTCCATTGTGGGCGGCTGGCGCCCGTGTGTGTCATATGTTGCCTGTCCGTTTGTCGTTAACGCGTCTGCGTTAACCGGCCCGGTAGTTTGACCACCGCCCGACCTCCCCTCTGAGCCGGAAGCGTGGATTAGCCCTCGTTCCAGGCGTTGGTGTCCGTCGGGGGGTAGGTGAGTCCTCCCGGTCGTGTGCGCGGCGAAGGGCCCTCTCTGCCCGTCCTCCTACATCCCCCGTCGCCTGTACGTTCGTTGTTGTCATCATCAGGTCTGTGTGCGTATTGTGTGCACTTGGCCGGCTACTATCGACTCTCCTTCCATACTCGGGTGGCTTGACCGGGTGGCATTCAAAGCGCGGACCCGGCTCACATGTTTGGGCTCGTCGGTGGACCGATGACTCATATTAGTCGTTGAAGTCGCTATTAGTTCTCCTCCTCTGCCGCGTAGGTGGCAACTGTTGACGAAGTTGCAAGTCGCTCGCTAGCGCCGGCGGCGGCCTCGTCAGGGCTGATTCTAGTCTTGTCCGGAGGGCCTGATAGGCTGGATTTAAATCAATATTTCTGTTGATTGTGCCCACGGATGCCCAACTTTCAAGCACCAATCTGGTCATATTGTCGTTGGATCGGCCGATGACTTTGGCGTTTTCGAAAGCGAAATTTTGCTTCTCCCGGTCCATGCGGCCGTATACCAGTGACAGTTTATCCTCGCGATTTACTGTAAATTTGCCTTGAAGTTAAATTAATCGTCTGGGTTGCGTATGACCTTTCAAAGTTTTATGTAATCAGCAAACATTGCGATTTCGCAGTCTAGTCCGCTTATGCAGTCATCAATATATAAAAGGAAGATGATAGGGCCAAAAAAACCTTGTGGAACCACGCTCTCAACTGCTACCTCCGCCGACCGCTGTTCGCCAATACATATGGTCTGGGTACGACCAGCCAAGAAGTGTTTGATCCACTGCGAAAAGTTTCCCTGTACGCCTATGCGGCTGAGCTTGTATAAGAGACGTTGATGGGGCACCGTGCCAAACGCCTTCTTGAAGTCTACGAAGACTGTATGCACCATATTCCCTCCATCGATCGGTACAGTCCACTGTTATAGACAATAGAGCAGATTGGTCAAGCAGGACCTTCCCCTGCGGAATCCATGCTGCTTATCAGACAGAAGTTGACGTTGCTCCAAAAAGTGCATTAGCTAGCGTTTGACTATGCGTTCCATAAGCTTGCAGGATATTGAGGTGAGGCTGACCGGTTTATAGTTATTTGCGGTCGACCGACTTCCACTTTTGTGGATGGGTTGGATCCAAGCTGTCTACAAATCAGGTGGCACTTGTCCAGTATTAAGAGAAGCTCGGAAGATAAGGTACAGGGGTACCGCCAAATCAATGGCTAGCTATTTAAATAGCTTTGCATGTATATCATCCGGACCTTACGACTTCGTTTCTTTCAGCTGTAGAAGTTCTCGCAGAACGGTAGCTTCCGTGAGTGCGACCAATGCTATTGTCTGGATCACACCCACACTGAAGTTAATAGCGGTGAACTCAGCCTCTCTCGTAAAGACCGACTGGAAGAAGCAGGATAGATGTTCCGCATTTTCGTCAATCTCGCAAATTTCTACACCGTCGTTTGTTTTAAGCAGATACATTGTGTCTCTTTTTCGAGAACATTGCCAAACGTAGCTGTAGAAAAGCTTTGGGTTTCCTACTGCAAAATTTATTAGATTACTCTCGAAGTTTGGTCGGCTTATTCGCATCAGGCCCTTAACCTTGAATCTCTGTGCCTTATACCTATTGTACGATTCAGGGGTCCTCTCTCTGCGATAGACTTTGAACAGCCTTCATTGGCGGTTTACTTCCCTCTTCATCGTCGGCAGTAGCCATCGAGGCCTATTTGTTACTTTTTTACCGTGATAGGACAGAAATCGGTCATAAGTCCGTGAAATACGGCTTTGAATGCCGACCAATCATCGAGAACGCACCCGGTGAATAGTTCGTACCAGTCTTTCTCGCTTACTGTGGTTTTCATTTGTGTAAAGTCCACTCTCCAGATGTGGCGCCTGGTATCCGCACTACGATCGGGCACAGAGAAGAGTGAATTTTCCCACTTAAGCACAACGCGATCACTTTTACCGAGAGGTGGTAAACAATTTACAATGTCCACGCTATCAGGTGCTTTGGTAAGTACTAGGTCTGAGCAATTCGATTGTTGCCCTTCACGTAATCTGGTCGGATGTAGGACGCGTTGCGTTAGAAAAGATACCTGTTCTGTGTGCAGTAGTCTTCGATCGACATTTACTTCTGAGCCGGGCGAAGAACTCACATTCCAGTCAATATGAGGGGCGTTAAAGACTCAAATGACCATGACATCGGATATCCTAGCAATTAATTGTACTCCTTCTATCAAACTTTTGTCTGACTGTTGGTTTCTCGATGATTGACGGTAGACCGCCATGATGTCAAGGGTATCTGACCCCGGTGTTCTAACGGTGAGCCATATTGCCTGTATATGTCCCGAAAGGTTTTCGGATTTGTCGGACACGAGAAGGCCATGTCTAACATAGATTAGCACACCCCCACCTTGACGCCTGTCTCTATCTTTTCAGAGAACTTGAAAACCGGTGAGATCAATTTCCTCGTTGCTTACCTTCGTTGACAACCATGTTTCTGTTATGCAGACGACGTCTGGTTCCAGTTGGCACGTAATAATCTGAAGCTCATGTAATTTGAAGAGCAGGCTTTGTGCATTGGTGTACATGCACTGTAGTTTCTTTCTACGGTGTAACCCGGTTGTGACAGTCACTTCCTGACCATCGTTCGGAGTATTACGGTTTGGTTAAATGCTTTCTTCTGAATTATCTTCCCGTTGAAGATTGTCAGGCCTACCTCGCCATTCTTGTTCATCGACTCTAGCTCCGCTACTAGTTCTCGGCGTTTCAGCTGTTCCTCCAGGAAGTAGTCCGGTTAAAACAACTTCTTTATGCGCGTGACGTAGGTCATGTTTTTTAGACATGATTACCTGAACATGTTCCTTGATTTTACATACTATTTTAGCGTTCCGGGTCTGGTAATTTCTGCAATATCTGCCAGCCTTTTCACGATTCGAAATGACATGAGCACTTGAAATTCCTTAACTGGCGGGAACAGATCGCTCAGACCATCGTTAAAGGAAACCAATTTAGGATCGTTCTGGTCGTTTGAGCGGTCTTAAATGGCTTCTTTTAGCCCCTGTACAACTAGACAGTATTCATGATCCTCTCGGTGTCCTGTGCCCTCAGCTAAGCTTTTTGCCACCTTTTCTGCAGTGCACCAGGAGAGCAAACTGTATGATGTGACTGCTTGGTCGGCAGCACTGTCTGAAGTTGCTTCGTGCAACCCCTGAACAACTTCACCATGATAACCCTCCTGACGAGAGTCCTGAAGTACAGTTATGGTCGCCTTAGCTGCAGTTGTCCTAGAGCTCGAAACGGATGGTGTGACTGCTTGGTCATCGGATTTGTCTGCAGTTTTCTCACCGGTGTCTATGTTGTCCACTATGGCAGCCTGTACTTCTGGTATATGCATCCTCTGTTCTTCTTTAGGCGGTCTATACGTATGCACTGAAGTCATCTCTTTTTTTCATCGCAGTGAAGGTCTGCTGATGAGTTTTTTCATATATTCCATATATTCTGCATTGACCTTGAGCCCGACTGGACACAACCTTAATCTCTGCTCTCAAACGTAGACTATTTGGATTCTGATACCATTTCGCCAGTACTGTTTTGGATATTATCGCTTCAATTGTATGTGCAAAAGTACTTTCTGTAACTCGTGAAATTTGTTATTGTGTCGTACTTCATCAGAAAACGGAATCAAATTGGAATTTGTTCTTCACGTCATTGAACTGGATTTGCAGCCTACAACCAAAGCAAGTTAAAACAGCCTGAAAAAACCACCAGTGACAAGATCAGCAGTTATTCAGGACCTCGAAGATCTACAAACGGCTGAGTCGTTCCTGAATATCCTGCATATTGTTTATACACATTTGAAAGTGCTTCTAAGTAATTAAGCGTATTGTTTACTCAGTCTGCTAGAAATATGTGCAATACTTTACACACCATCAGAAGATTTTCGTTATTTTGAATACCAGTCAACACACTACCTCATAGTCGCATTTTGAATTTAGTCGTTTCGTTTGCAAATCAAAGTAACAAATATTACCTTCGATAATTCTACTAAACTGTCAACGGGGCCAGGAATCCAACCGCGGATGCCTCGGGTGGAAGTAGAACGGCTAGACGATGGGGCTATAGAAGAGTACAGTAGTGAGGATCAAATTAGATTATCAACTACAAAAGAGCGGTCTCGAAGTTTACTGAAAAGTCCTCCCGGCAAACGGACGAAAAGTCTCAGAAGTTTAAGAGGTGCAACTTATAAAGATGAGGCTTGCACATCCTGTCTTACGCTTCTGCACAAATTTGCAGACCACGATAAGGAGCTCCATGATCTGAAAATGGAGATGGAGGAATTGAAGAAATCTCTTCGCTTCCTCCTTAAAAAGGACAACATTATCGTACCTGAAGTTGAGCATAGCCAGCAGAGAAGAGTATTTGCAGAATCTCGGGGCGGAGCATCCACTGAGAAAGATGAACAGACACCGGCAAACAAAGCGGCGAAATTGGTAGCTTCCACCTCAAATCCTCTCGATACTGCGCGAAACAAAACACCCACCAAACAACACGCTTCAATCGGAGAAGGAGATTGTACAACTCCACTTTCTTGTAAAGTCGGTTCGGGCACAGAAAGCCAGCATAAAAAAGATAGTGGGTATGCTAAGGCTGCATACAGATCACTGAAAAAAACCACAAATGCGGAAGGGGGGCAGCACGAAGACAGCTCTGAACAAAGCCATCCCGGCTTCCAAAAGAAGCCTATCTCTGGTTATCGTAAGGAAAACCCAAAGTCACAAGCCATTCCTATCGATACCTCGGGGTCTTCCGATGGCAGTAGGGCTGGAAATATATCAAGGGTCTCCCTTGACCGCAGAAACTGCATAGTCGTTCAAGGCCTACCTGAATCAGACGGAACTACTCCGAAGGAAAGGACGGATGCGGACGTCGAAAAGTTTCGGGACCTGCTAAAAGACATTCTCAGACAGCGAGAGACAGTAGGAGTTTGTGGAGCTTTCAGGATAGGCAAACAGGTTACTGAACAAACGGAAACTGTTTGACCTCGACCTCTCAGGATAGTCTTGGATAACAAAGAACAGGTGAACTTGGTTCTGTCCCGGAAGACAGCTCTCCGCCACTCACATAAGACGGTGTTTTTTCAGCCGGACTACTCTCCAGCAGAACGTCTGAAACGCCGAGAATTGGTGGCGGAACTACGGGGGAGAGAGAGAGCTGGAGAGAGCAATCTGGCCATTTTCAGGGACCAAACAATACAGAAAACTACCATAGTGCTGTGGAAGCAGTCAATCCTGATGACGGCTGCGGTCCAGTAGTACTGGCAAACTCGCGCCCAAACGCATTGGACACTGCAGAGTCTCGCCGGCTGAAATTTCTATATACTAACGCCCAGAGTTTATTCTCGAAGTTTGATGAACTTCAAATACAGGTAGCCGATGGGTCCCCTGACGTTATAGCAATTACAGAAACCTGGCTGTCACAAAGCATCAGTGATTCAGAAGTGGCGCTATGCGGATACCAACTATTTAGACGAGACCGAGTGGAACGCCAGGGTGGAGGAGTTGCTATGTATGTAAAGAACGAATTAAGTGTGTGCGAGAAGCCTGAAAGGATTACTCATGGTATAGAGGCTATTTGGCTGACAATTAAGGCACGGGGGTCGCAGCCCCTGGAAGCCGTGACTGTCTACCGACCACCGCGGACAAACAGTGATGCAGATGCGCATTTGCTGGGGTGCATAAAGGAGGTAGGAAGTCGACCTGATGCTGTACTCATGGGTGACTTCAATGCGCCCAGCATATGTTGGAACAATTTGCGGGCCAATTGTTCTAAAAACACCTTTGGTCACCATCTGCTAAAAACAACACTTGAGGCACTTTTCACACAACACGTCCTAGTTTCAACTAGAGCACGTGGAGGGCAACAAGCAAGTTGTTTAGATCTAGTCTTCACGAAGCATCCCGACACTATAGACGAGGTATGCTGCCTACCTCCACTAGGTCGAAGTGATCATGCCGTACTTTTATGGGATTATGGTCTTTACTCGTTACCCCCTACAGCAGACGAACCAAGGTCAAATATATGGCGAGGTGACTTCTCAGAAATGAGAGTAGAGGCATCACAAATAGACTGGGGTCTTCTTTTCTCTGGGGATGTCACTGAGGACTGGAATACATTTAAGGAGTGGTTGTTGCAGCTAATGCGCAGTCATTGTCCACTTTCAGTGCCCAAGTTATCTAGCCGACCTCCATGGCTGAACAGAGCTATCAAAAGAGAGATCAATAAAAAAAGAAAGCTTTGGAAGAAGTTTTGCAACACAAGCTGCAACGAAGATTTTGAACAGTACAAAATCCAGCGGAACAAGGTAAAAAAAATGGTTTTTAAAGCACGACGGGACTTTGAGAGCGATCTACTGCGTCGAGCTGTCAATAATCCAAAGTTGCTATACAGTTATTTACGGAAAAGCACACGTAACAGGAACCCGATTCCTGTTATGCAAACTGATGATGGTCACGAAATCTCCGACTGTAAAAACAAAGCAGAACATTTTGCTGAGTTCTTTCAGTCTGTCTTCACCATAGAACCTCCCTTCGTCGCAACTGTTGACGAGGTCGTGGAAGCACCAAATATTGGGGATATTTTGTTTGAAGAAGAGGCGATTTTTCAAGAACTAAAAAGCTTGAAGGTATGTAAATCTCCGGGTCCTGATGAAATTCCTGCCAAATTGCTCAAGGAACTTGCTAGAGAACTAGCTAAACCCCTTTCACTAGTGTGCCAGAAATCGTTTGATACTGGAATACTTCCTCCGGACTGGAAATTAGCGCATATTACACCGCTTTACAAAAGCGGTGGTCGTGCATCTGCGAATAACTACAGACCCGTGAGTCTGACCTCCATATGCTGCAAAGTAATGGAGAAGATCATCAAGAAGCAATTGATGATATATTGTGAAACTCACAATATATTGTCGAATGCGCAATTTGGATTCCGTAGGGGAAGGTCATGTGAAACAAACTTGCTTTATACGATGCAAAGCTGGACAAGGGCAATTGATGCAAAAGAAACTGTACATGCAGCCTACATTGATTTCCGGAAGGCCTTTGACAGTGTTCCACACCAACGTCTCCTGCATAAGTTGAGACTGATGGGTATCGGAGGCAGACTTCTTACGTGGATTGAGAATTTCCTATCTAGTCGTTCCCAAACGGTGTGTGTAGGACGACAACAATCAAGGCCGACAGTCATCGAGAGTGGAGTCCCTCAAGGTTCAGTACTCGGACCCACCCTCTTTCTCTTGTTCGTTAATGATTGTGTACAGGAATGGGACTGCGAGTGTGCCATGTTTGCAGATGATGTAAAAATATGGAGGGTCATCAGGTGCGCTGCCGATGAAGATAACTTCCAGGAAAATCTTTGTCGATTAAACGAGTGGTCGCATAGATGGCTGCTGTCCTTCAATTCTAACAAATGCACTCTGCTGCGCCTGGGAAATCGAAATTTGGTGCCTTATGCGCGACCCTACCATCTGAACGGAATCCCTCTGCAAGAAACAGAAATACAGAAGGATCTCGGCATCTTGATGACAGACAATCTCAAACCTTCTACACAATGTTGTAAGGCGGCTAAAACTGCAACTTCAATGTCGTACGCCATCAAGCGGGCATTCACGGTTTTTGATGAAGATTGTTTCTCGAAAATCTTCGGTACCTTCATAAGGCCACATCTTGAATACGCGATTCAAGCCTGGAGACCGTGGATGCGGCAGTATTATAACGTACTTGAGAGGGTGCAGCGGCGAGCAACAAAATTAGTA
>JAYGXS010000002.1:99071656-99104123 GCA_036362985.1 Ligula intestinalis | reverse complement strand
GTGTGTGTGTGTTCTGATGAACGTGAGTTTTCGACAGAACTGCAGCTTTTTACACTGAAAATGTATGCGTGGCTTTGTTTGATTCGTGGGTGATAAATGAAAACTTCAAGTTTGTCAGGGGACTAAAGGCAGATAGAAGACTTTCAAGTGGATCTCTTGTATTCTTAATAATCATTTATCGTGGTCCTGTAGAAAGCTGCTCGTAAAATATGAGCTGTAAGCTGACTTGACACGTTAGCAGGATAAATGTTGCATATCGTTCCAAAACATTAGTTTAAGACGGAGAGGGTTCGCACAAGAACACCCAGTTCTCAGTCTTCCCTAAATGGTTGTCGGCAAAGCTTGCCTGCTATCAGCTGCACGGTAAGCAAACTGCAGACTGCTGCTTCAGCACCATTTTATTAAGCATAAAGCCTGGTAGGGTTCAATGTCCACGAACGCCATCAGATTGAAAGTGAGATTCCACCGAATCAGCACCGAAAATTCGTTAATGATGTTCTTAATGTTAACAACTAGTTAAAAGTCTCTAAAACATAGTGTAACTTTTCTGGTTTTTATTATTTTCGGAAGCATATCACAGATTCATATGACGATTCCTGTAAATAATTGTCAGTAATTAACTGTACGTGTCATAGTAAGCAATAAAAAAATGTCTTGATGACTGGCGCGTCGAGAGCGCTTCAGCTGACTTACTTTACTGAGAAGATTAAAGTTTTGACCATTTACATGTTTAATCTATATAAATAACCTGTTTTTTCATCGATAAAGCAACAGGGGATCCAGCTTTATAAGTTCGCGTCTTTGTTGTCAGGTAAAGTAACACTGTTCTGTAGTGAAAACTCTTCTAGTGGAGAAGCGTTGAGCCGATTCTATTTTCTTGAATTCACTATTGCGCAGAAAACTCTAAAGAAGCAAGCAGTATTCAAGACTAAGTCTCCCGTTCATATTATAAAGGCTAGTTCTAACTTTTACAGTCTTACAATTTATGTGGATAAATCCGATGGTTTGGCGTGCGTTCGAGACTATCAGGGCAAAGTTTTCTGACAAATTGAGACAATTAGATTAGGATATCCCAAATCCTTGATAACTCCTGGAAAATGTAGGTCATGGCCGTGAATGATAAATTTCGGTTGATGATCGTCACCAAAAAGCATAACGGAACTTTTGTGCCATTAAAGAGTGACGCGCCATGTGCAACACCACTAAACGAAGGCCTGAAGATTATTTTTATCAGATCGACCATGATGTTGCAATTTGCCAGTTTATAACGAAAAGCGGTTTTTTAATCATCAGCATGCATGAAGGGTCTGCCATACTGAAAACTATGTTCGTTGACAAACAGGCAAACAAGGAGTTGACCCACTACACAAACCTCTAAAAATCTGCTCTTCTCTTGCGCAGGGTTTAAGGTGATATAAGTGCGGGCATCATAACTGGAACATTCACATTTCACAGGCTTGCTACATATGCCGAAAAAGGCCAGTTTCAGAAAAAGAATTTTTTAGTCGACACAATCATATGCCTTAGTAAAATCCAATAAACGTATTTATCGGACATTCATGTTCAAGTGTGCAAGAATAAAAAAAACTCTTTATGAAGTTAGTAATAGGAACATAGTAGAAGAGCAGAAATAAATGTGGGTGTTCTGATTAACGTGAGTTTTCGAAAGAACTGCTGCATTTTACACTGAATACTTCCACGTGGTTTTGTTTGATTCAGAGTCCGTTAATGGAAACATGTAGGTTCTCGGGGGACACAAGGCAGATATAGTAATTTCAAGCGGACCTCCTTAATAACCGATGTTCATTCCTCGAAGATATGGAGAAAGCTGCTCAAAAAAGATGAGGAGGCTAGAAATTTAATACAATCAGTTTAAAGATATATGTGCAGTCTTCGTTTGAAAGCAGTGAGACAAGTTAATGATCTTATTTCGATTGGCAATGATTCCAACGAAAACTATATATGGAAGCAGAAAACAAAGAGCGTTTACATGAGGAAGATACAGGAGGGAAATAACAAGTGCCGTGTTTCTTATGTTGTAGGGACGGCTGACGGGAGGAATGACATAAATTATTGGTCAATTTGTGCTATTATTAAGCCGAAAAATGCGATATGAACCTGCTTCCAATTTCCAGACCCAAAATAACCTAAGTTAGGTTAATTGGCATCAATATAAGTAATACGTATTGGAAGCTATCGGATACGACAGTTTTCGTTCAAACTTTTTTCTTATAATTTTTCCATATTTGAACGGCTTACTTCATTCATGATTGGAAGTAGGAGTAAAATATGAAGTCTTCTTTTCATTTCAAGACGATATACTTTATAGGAAATAAAGCAACACATCTGTGTGGCATTGACTGCTGTATTATCGGAGTGAGGAAAAAAAGTCGAATTTATTGGTGTAGCTTAATCCTAGGTCCTTGATATTTGAGCATACATTCATTAGGCTACCTTTAAAAAAATAACCAGTTGTGGTAGCGGTTCAGGGCCAAAGCACAAGTATCGGCATTTAGAAGCTAATAACTACATCTGCCATGTTCAACCTCACACCGAAAGTGCGTGCAGATAAGAATGTATTTGTTATAGGCATCTCGTGACCGTAGAGTAAGAGGAGCAGTAAGCACACTTGAGATCATCTGCATAAATATAAGATTGATATTGGTAAATACTGAACGATATATAATTAATAGAGGTCAAGAAGATCAGAGGGCCTAGTACGGAACGTTGAATAACACCACTCAGAATTGCGGTATGATTAGAGTATGAGAATCCCACTAAGACATTGTTTAATCAATTCGAAAGATAAGATCTGATGAAGTCAGTAAGACGACATAGGTGACTTCCACAAATACATCATCATTGCGAAGAGAGATAAAAATGTTAAGAAAAGACTTGTGGCATGTTTTAAATCATCAGTCTGGTTAAAAGCCATGCTGTCAGGAGCTGAGAATGTGATTGTTTGCGCAAAAATCTTTAATATTTTGGCAATAATTTTCAAAGAGTTTAGCCAGAGAAAGCGTTAAATGAACACTTTAAGGGCTGTTGAGAATTTGTTGAAAGTGCAAACATACTCACATATGTAGACTTCTAAATTGTCTGAAGGGAATTTTCGCAACTCTGATTCACGCTTAGTTTCTTATAAAATGTAAGCAAACATTTTTAAATTTGAGCGCATATACGTTAAAAACGTTAAATGATATCGGTAGAAAATGTTCTTGCGAAATACATTTAGCAATGTATTGTTTTTAACTGATAATCTTAAAATTTGAAAATAAAGGCATTTTTTCAAATTTTTATGATGAAAGCAAATGCATATTTAAACCAGTCTCCATTGTTTAAAAGTGTAAAAGATGACGAAAACTGCTTAAGAAATTAACATAGAGTAGTAAAGTAGAAATAGGCATTATGAGTATGGTGGTGGGTTTTGGCTATCGAAATAGCAGCGTTTATGCTTCATTGACCAGTTTTAAGGGGGATATATATTGGTTACTGGAGGACATGAGACGAAGAAAATTGATTGAAGGTAATCTTCGGCTATACCGACTGTCATTTCTCGGAGTCATGGAGAAACCTTCTTATCCACAGATAAAAGAAACAAAAGATGAAGCTGCAAAAAGCTATTCCCTCCTCCACAGGGTACGCCCATTGGAAGCCACAAGGACAAATACCCAAATATTCAGGTCGTTTGGAATACGGAAATAGCTCTTTGATACTAGAAAAAAAAATCCATTGCATTTGTATCCAGCTGGTCTTAAATACCGTGTACATGCTCAAAGGTTTATCATTTAACATTGCAAACCCGGTTCAAGTATCTGCATAATAAAATGAAGGAGCTTGATCCTACATATGGAGAATTATTACAGTATTTTAACTCAAACCATGTGAATTTTAGTAAACAGAACACAAACCAGGTACCAGCAAACTTTGGATTGCTGGCAAAAACAAATACGGATAAATAAAAGCAGCTGCAACGAAACAAAGAAATAGTGGCGACTACAGTTGATCAATAAACAGGCTTTGTTATAATAAACCAATCTTACTACACGGGTAAGATGCAGACATTCTAATCAAGGCTGATGTATTGCAGAATTTTTGACAAATATACATTCTGCGTGGATAACGTACGTAAACAGTTGGCTGACTACCCAATAAAGCTCGCCATGGTATTTCATATTAGCAACACTGACCTTAAATGCATCAAAAGGGTACGCACTTATATTACTCGATTGCACGGCTTAGAAAATAATTAACATGATGTCCTGCCACTTCGTTCGATTCTGAACAGGTAAACTGACCTTTCCCGGTCATAGCGAAGTACTTCGTTGATAATCTTTTCAGAAACAACTGGCTCACCAAAACTATCACGATACCTTCAAGTGTATCTATGACCGCAAAGACATGTACATCAATGGCTTGGTTACGAATAATTACGGTTTAAATACTATACGGTCACACCAGAATTATAAACAAATAGACGGCGTTAGAATCTGGTCACCCCTGGGCATCTTTTGGCCAATATATTCATGACAAGCTGCATAGTTTTACCGATCCCGATATTCTTTAACTGTACACATTACGTCTTGCCAAAATTATAAGACATTTGTCACTTTATAATTGACATTGGGATCAAATATGGAAATATTTCTTAAGAATTGCCCTGTGGTAGACCACGTGTGTGTTATTTAATTAGACAACTGATATATATCGTCTTCAAATTTGAAACATTTTTTTTCAGGCAAAACGTAGAATTTGGCATTACAAAAGTACCAGTTACCAAAGTCCGAAATACTAATTCACAATTAATTGCGAACCCACAGCAAGCAATATATATATATATATATTCACTCAGGAATGTGCGAACACCGATCGAATAGACTGCCGAACCAAACAAAGTTCGTGTGGTGGTCAGAGGTCCCCAACGGGTGACCGCCTGCCAGGCCGATTCCGGCCAAGTCATAATAGCAGTAAGTGGGGTATGAAAGCATCTGGGGGTAACTTGATACAGAACTGTTTCGGGCTTATTAGCCTTTATCAGCCAAGCACAACCCTGAACACCAGCTGGTCGGACAACACAAACAAACACACTCACAGACGGCGCAGTTGGTCCACCACTGGTGTCTTTCAAATGGGACATAAGCACTTAATCGAACCGCAGTTCATCAGCGCCTCGCCATCTGCCATTTGCTGTCACTGCTGATCGGGAATATATTCACTCAGGAATGTGCGAACACCGATCGAATAGACTTCCGAACTAAACAAAGTTCGTGTGGTGGTCAGAGGTCCCCAACGGGTGACCGCCTGCCAGGCCGATTCCGGCCAAGTCATAATAGCAGTAAGTGGGGTATGACAGCATCTGGGGGTAACTTGAAACATAACTGTTTCGGGCTGATTAGCCTTCATCAGCCAAGCATAACCCTTAACACCAGCTGGTCGGACAACACAAACAAACGCACTCACAGACGGCGCAGTTGGTCCACCACTGGTGTCTATCTGATAGGTCATACACACTTCATCGAACCGCAGTTCATCAGCGCCCCGCCACCTGCCATTTGCTGTCACTGCTGATCGGGTATATGTTCACTCAGGAATGTGCGAACACCGACCGAATAGACTTCCGAACTAAACAAAGTTCGTGTGGTGGTCAGAGGTCCCCAACGGGTGACCGCCTGCCAGGCCGATTCCGGCCAAGTCATAATAGCAGTAAGTTGGGTATGACAGCATCTGGGGGTAACTTGAAACAGAACTGTTTCGGGCTTATTAGCCTTCATCAGACAAGCATAACCCTTAACACCAGCTGGTCGGACAACACAAACAAACGCACTCACAGACGGCGCAGTTGGTCCACCACTGGTGTCTATCAGATGGGTCATACGCACTTCATCAAACCGCAGTTCATCAGCGCCCCGCCACCTGCCATTTGCTGTCACTGCTGATCGGGTATATATTCACTCAGGAATGTGCGAACACCGATCGAATAGACTTCCGAACTAAACAAAGTTCGTGTGGTGGACAGAGGTCCCCAACGGGTGACCGCCTGCCAGGCCGATTCCGGCCAAGTCATACTAGCAGTAAGTGGGGTATGATAGCATCTGGGGGTAACTTGATACAGAACTGTTTCGGGCTTATAAGCCTTCCGGCGGTCACCCGTTGGGGACCTCTGACCACCACACGAACTTTGTTTAGTTCGAAAGTATATTCGATCGGTGTTCGCACATACCTGAGTGAATATATACCCGATCAGCAGTGACAGCAAATGGCAGGTGGTGAGGCGCTGATGAACTGCGGTTCGATGATGTGCTTATGACCCATCTTATAGACACCAGTGGTGGACCAACTGCGACATCTGTGAGTAAATTTGTTTGTGTTGTCCGAACATTTGGTGTTCAGTGTTATGCTTGGCTGATGAAGGCTAATAAGCCCGAAACATTTCTGTATCAAGTTACCCCCAGATGCTGTCATACCCCACTTACTGCTATTATGGCTTGGCCGGAATCGGCCTGGCAGGCGGTCACCCGTTGGGGGCCTCTGTCCACCACACGAACTTTGTTTAGTTCGGAAGTCTATTCCATCGGTGTTCGCACATTCCTGAGTGAATATATACTCTGTCAGCAGTGACAGCAAATGGCAGGTGGTGAGGCGCTGATGAACTGCGTTTCGATGAAGTGCTTATGACCCATCTTATAGACACCAGTGGTGGACCAACTGCGCCGTCTGTGAGTGCGTTTGTTTGTGTTGTCCGACCAGCTGGTGTTAAGGGTTATGCTTGTCTGATGAAGGCTAATAAGCCCGAAACAGTTCTGTTTCAAGTTACCCCCAGATGCTGTCATAGCCAACTTACTGCTATTATGACTTGGCCGGAATCGGCCTGGCAGGCGGTCACCCGTTGGGGACCTCTGACCACCACACGAACTTTGTTTAGTTCGGAAGTCTATTCGATCGGTGTTTGCACATTCCTGAGTGAATATATACCCGATCAGCAGTGACAGCAAATGGCAGGTGGCGAGGCGCTGATGAACTGCGGTTCGATGAAGTGCTTATGACCCATCTGATAGACACCAATGGTGAACCAACTGCGCCGTCTGTGAGTGCGTTTGTTTGTGTTGTCCGACCAGCTGGTGTTCAGGGTTATGCTTGGCTGATGAAGGCTAATAAGCCCGAAACAGTTATGTTTCAAGTTACATCCAGATGCTGTCATACCCCACTTACTGTAACTTAATTAAAATGGCGAGATATTTGCACAGATTCTAATACTTTGCTCATGTATCGCATTTCGAAACTACTGCCATTGCTTAATAGATGGATAGAACATGTAAGTGTTTCACCCAGTCTGCACTGTTTACATTTGCGAGAAATGGATGTCCTTATACCTATATTTACTGGGATCACCACTATTTTACGCCATAAATTCATATAAAACTGTGGGAAAATTTCCTCACCTACCTACTGCTGTCTTCTTTATGCAATTTGCCATCATTTTTTTAAGATTAGCCTGTAAAGTATTTGGTGAGCCTTGTATGAATTTTGCATAGCCCAACATGTCAATGCTATCAGGCAAGCCTATTCAAAGTGTTTGATCGATCACAACAGTTTCAGAGATTACCATATACGCATGCTTTAAGTTGATGCTGACTTTTTCGTTTGAATTAAACGCAATTTCCGTTATGCGTCGAACAATTGAATGTAGCTGACTTTGTGACTTGCTGCAAAAGGGTCGTTTTCCCGGTTTGTCTCAAACCCTTCAAACGTAAGGAATGGAGATATTCCTGTCTTCGCACGTGAATACAATTATTTTGCCTTTTTGCCAAATATATTTGGGCCAGTGTTTAGTTTGCTAGAGCGTTTTTAAACGGTGTCGATATGAACGTCAGATATCAGTTTAAATGGGCAGGTCACAACCTGGTCCTCTGAGAATATCATTTGCTAATACTTTCAGTATGTCAGTACGCAGTCCCCTGACAGCTTCATAAGCATGTCGAAAGATCACATTCGTAGACAAATTTAAACCACTAACGTTATAAGAGGGATTGACATAATGTTCTTGAGATATAGTTATGCAGACTTCCGTGCTAAAGTGAACACAAAATTCCAATTGGTCCAGAACTCCGTCAATATGAGTGTGTTTTTTTTCAGATCAGCGTAAGTTAGAATACCAACAACCCTGTGACATATTTAACCAGACACATGACTTTGGAATAGTCATGCACTATAAAATCGAACTCCATTTTCGACCTCCAAGGGAATTATAACTGTTTTGAGCTCACAGCTAGTTGAAGACTGTACAGCCTGTCAGGACTCCACATTAACCTCAACAAACAATTTCGTACCCTTCAGAGATCTACAAACGGACAAGGCTGACTCGCGCAACATGTCGTCTTTAGCGAATTTTATCCTTTGCCATTCTACAGCATTTTCGCCTAGGAAGCCTATCCCATCACTAAAGAATAGAGGCTGAACTAATACAAAGGCGGAGTTTTTATTATAAACATCGATATTTTTTGTAGTATCTTGTCAAAGCTATCGTCTAATTTGTGTTTTGAAATTAATATTTTTCAGCGCAGGCATGGCACTATTCGTACAACGTTAATTTCGAAAAATAAAAATTTAAAAACAAATATTTGGCAATATATGCATGTAGACGTAGAAATTCGAAAAATATCAGCAGAAATTGTATTTTGTGGCAATATTTAGCAATGTTTTGCAGGTAATGTTGAACTTAAAGCGAATACTTATGGCAGGTAAAAAAAAAACTTCAAGTAAAAATTGAGACAGTGTTCAACGGGCCTCCATTTTCAAAAAGTGTGAAAGCTAAAAAAAATGCTAAGGAAGATAGTAGTACGAACATAGAAGTAGAGCAGAAATAGGTGTAGGTGGTCTGATGAAGGTGAGAAGCCATCAAAACTGCAGCATTTTAGACTAAGTACTACCGCGTGGCTTCGTTTGATTTGGCTGTGGTTAATGGAAACACCTAGGTACTCGGGGGACAGTAGTTTCAAGTGGATCTCCTTAATTCACGATGGGCCTTTTTTCGGGTTCATGGAGAAATCTGCTCGGAAATAGTGAGGATAATAGAAGGTTAATATGATCAGTGTTAAGGTAAATGTGCGTTTTCGTTTGCAAGCAGACATTCTAGGTAACGACCTCATTTCAATTTGCAAGTTATGCCAAAATAAGCTATATCTGGAAGCAAAATCAAAGATCGTTATCATGCGGAAGATGCAGGAGTGGGTATAACAAGTGTCGAGTTTCTATGGTTGAATGGATGGCTGACGGGTGTAATGAAAGAAATCCTGAGTAAATTTGTGTTGTAATTAGGCCAAAAATGGGACAAAAACCCGCGTCCAAACTCCTGACCCAAAGGAACCTAATTTTTGTTAATTGACACCTTTTACAGTAGCAGGTATTAGAAGCTCTCGGACACAAGAGCTTTCGTGGGAACTTTTTTATAATTTTTCAATTTTTGAACGGTTTTCTTCATTCGTGAGACCGAAAAACAAGCAAGAGTATTCTAAGATTGTTATTTTATCGGCATGAGGGGCAAGGTCTTATTTATTGGTGTAGCTTAATTTCAGTTTTTTCAGTTTATTTGGTGAGGATAATAGGCAATGCCTTTGAAAACCCTATTTATGCCTTTGAAAACCCTATTTATGCCTTTGAAAACCCTAGGTCCTTGATACTGGAACATCCAGTCATTGGGTAACCTTGAAAAATAACAGGTTGTGGCAGCCCTTCAGGCACAAAGCACATGTATCGGTACTTAGAAGGTGAGAACTCCATCTGCCATTTTGAGCCCTACGCCAGAAGAACGTGCAGATAGGAATGAAATTTTTCATGGCATCTCGCGGCAGTAGAGAAGGAGTAAACACACTTGAAATCACATGCTTAAATATAAGATTGGGAGCGTTTAACACTCAACGAGTTATAATTGTACAACCCAAGAAAAGCAGAGAACCTTGCACGGTTCCTTGAATGAAACTTCTCAAAATTGCGGTAGGAGTACAGTATAAGGATCCAACTAAGACCGTTTGCTGTTAATTTGAAAGATAAGATCTAATGCAGTCAGTACAAGGACTTTGAAATCCTTAAGCCTCGCGTTTAACTAGGAGCGTTCTAAGAGGTACTTTATCAAATGCCCTACTCAGACCAAAACAGATAACTACCACCGATAGATTATCCTTACCAATAGAAGTTAGTACATTTAGAAAATACATGTTAATTTTTTTCACAAGAAATGAACGGTAAAAAGCTATGCTGTGAAGAGCGGACAATGTGCTTCTTTTTTGCAGAAATCTGTAATTTTTTAAGCGCTCAATCAAATATTTCCGCTATTTGAAGTTAACTGAGAAGCAGGTTTTAGACGTCTCCTTGAGTTGCTTTTTTTTAAATTTATTATGTCTGTTTTGGAGAAAATGTGGCACAGTAGAAAAAGCTGAATTTTTGGGATAAGAGCCTAAATAGTAGATGAAAGGTGTTGCAATAGCTCCTGGAAGAAGTAGTGATGGCTAGCTGAAAATACGGTGACCAATTTAGCGTACTTATGAAATAATTTATTAATTCATGGTGCACGTTACCAAAGTCGAGGTTCTAACATTTAACCTGGGGCTTTAACAAAAGATATACTGGGACACAACAGTGTATTAAGTCATTTTACTTGTAAGAATATTACGATACAAATTCATAAAAAGTTGGTGGATATCATTTGTAATAATTAAATCTATTAAGTTGTCATTTCTGGTCACTTAACCGACCAGTCGTAACATGTTTTTAATGTTCATTTTGTCAACAAATTTTTGACTTCTTGTTGGACACATATTTGCTGGTCAGTCAATGTCTGGCAAACGAACATCAAATAGAATAATTTTGACATTGAATTGAGTCACTGCAACTTTGTCAAACATTTCACACAGCTGATGTGTATTTGTTTATAATTCTGGTGTGGCCGTTTAGTATTTAAATCGTACTTATTCGTAACCAAGCCATTGATATTCATGTCTTTGTTGTCATAGATACACTTGAAGGTATCGTGATAGTTTTGGTGAACCACGTGTTTCTGAAAAGATTATCCACGAAGTACTTCGCTATGACAGGGAAAGGTAAGTTTACCTGTTCAGAATCTGACGAAGTGGCAGGACATCATGTTAATTATTTTCTTAGCCGGGCAATCGAGTAATATAAGTGCGTACCCTTTTGATGCATTTAAGGTCAGTGTTGTTTATACGAAATACCATGGCGAGCTTTTTTGGGTAGTCAGCCAAACTGTTTACGTACGTCATCCACGCAGAATGTCTATTTGTCAAAAATTCTGCAATACATCAGCATTGATAAGACGGTCTGCATCTTATTTGTGTAGTAAGATCGGTTTATTATAACAAAGCCTGTTTATTGATCAACTGTATTTTTGCAGACCAAACTTCTTAATAATCAACACTTTAATCCTCTCAGTAAAACAGTCAACTGGAGCGCTCTCGACGCGCCAGTCATCGAGACATATTTTTATTGCTTACTATTGCACGTACAGTTAAGTACCGGCAATTATTATCAGGAATCGTCATATTAATCTGTAATAGGCTGCCCAAAATATTAAAACCCAGCAAAGCTACACTATGTTTCAGAGAGTTTTAACTACTTGTATACATTAAGGACAACAATAACGAATATTGGTAGCTGACTCGGTGTAATTTTTCTTTTAATCTGATGGCGTTCGCGGACTTTGAACCCTACCAGGCTTCAATCTAAATATAATGGTGCTGAAAAGCAGTCTGCAGTTTGCTTACCATGCTACTGATAGCACACAACTTTTGCCGACAACCATTTAGGAAAGACCGAGAACTCGGTATTCTTGTGCAAACCCTCTCCGTATCAAACTAATGTTTTTGAAACAATATGCAACATTTCTCCTGCTGGTGTGAAAACTAATCTTACAGCCCATGTTTTCCAAACAGCTTTCTCCCTGACTCCAATAAATGCTTATTAAGAATTCAGGAGGTCCGCTTGAAAGTCTTCTCTCTGCTTAGTGTCCCATGAGAACCTTGCAGTTTCGATTAACCACCGGTGGATCAAACAAAGCAACGTGGAAGTATTTCGTCTAAAATGCTGCAGTTATGTTGAAAACTCATGTTCATCAAAACACACACACACCTATTTCTGCTCTACTACCATGTTCCTACGTTTATCTTCGAAACAGTTTTGTTTTTATTTGGCAAACTTGAACATGGAGGTCAGATGTACACGTCTATTTGATTTTCCTAAGGCCTTTGATCGGGTCAATCATAAACTCCTCCTCCTAAAACTGGCCTCCTTTGGCATAGGTAGCAAGCCTGTGAATATTTATGTTCCTATTTGGATGCCCGCCTTTATCTCATATCATATATTGCGCAAGTGGAATTATAGAGGTTTGTGTGCTGGGTCCGCTCCTAGTTTGCCTGTTTGTCAACGAACATTTTTTTCAGTATAGCAGACCTGAAATGCTTGCTGATGATTAAAAAGTCGCTTTTCGCTATAAACTGGCAAATCGCAACAGCATGCTCGACCTGATAGAAAGGATCTTCAGGCCCTCGCCCTGTGTTGTTGCACATGGCGCCTCATCCTTTCATGGCACGAATGTTCCGTTATGGTTGTTGGTGACGATCATCAACCGAAATTTAGCATTCACGCCCATGACCTACATTTTCTAGGAGTTATCAAGGATTTGGGATATTCTTTTCTAATTGCCTCAATTTGTCAGAACACTCTGCCCTCATAGTCTCGAACGCATGCCAAACCATCGGATTTATCCATTTAAATTTGACGACAGTGAAGGTTAGAACAAGCCTTTGTAATATGTAAGGGAGATAAGTCTTGAATACTGCCTGCTTCTTTAGAGTTTTCTGCGCTATAGTGAATTCAAGAAAATAGAATCGGTTCAACGCTTCTCCACTTGAAAAGTTTTCACTACAGAACGCTGTTACTTTACCTGCCAACAAAGACGCGAACTTATATATATATATGGATTCCCTGTTACTTTGTCCATTTCAAAAACGGTTATTTTTGCAGAGCAAACTTCTTAATGATCAACACTGTAATCCTCTCAGTAAAAAGGTCAGCTGGAGCGCTGTCGGCGCGCCAGTCATCGAGACATATTTTTATTGCTTACTCTTGCACGTACAGTTAAGTACCTGCAATTATTTTCAGGAATCGTCATATTAATCTGTAATAGGCTGCCCGAAATATTAAAACCCAGCAAAGCTACACTATGTTTCAGAGAGATTTAACTACTTGTATACATTAAGGACAACAATAACGAAATTCGGTAGCTGACTCGGTGTAATTTTTCTTTTAATCTGATGGCGTTCGTGGACTTTGAACCCTACCAGGCTTCAAGCTAAATATAATGGTGCTGAAGCAGCAGTCTGCAGTTTGCTTACCATGCAGCTGATAGCACGCAACTTTTGCCGACTACCGTTTAGGAAATACAGAGAATTCGGTGTTCTTGTGCAAACCCTCTCCGTATCAAACTAATGTTTTTGAAACGATATGCAACATTGCTCCTGCTAATGTGATAACTAAGCTTACAGCTCATCTTTTCCGATCAGCTTTATCGCTGACTCCAATAAATGATTATTAAGAATTCAGGAGGTCCGCTTGAAAGTCTTCTCTCTGCTTTGTGTCCCATGAGAACCTTGCAGTTTCCATTAACCACCGGTGCATCATGCAAAGCCACGTGGAAGAACTTCGTCTAAAATTCTGCAGTTATGTTGAAAACTCACGTTCATCAAAACACCCACACCTTTTTCTGCTCTACTACCATATTCCTACTTTTATCCTCGAAACAGTTTTGTTTTTATTTGGCAAACTTGAACATGGAGGTCAGATGTACACGTCTATTTGATTTTCCTAAGGCCTTTGATCGGGTCAATCATAAACTCATCCTCCTGAAACTGGCCTCCTTCGGCATATGTAGCAAGCCTGTGAAATGTATATGTTCCTATTTGGATGCCCACACTTATCTCATATCAAATATTGCGCAAGTCGAATTATACATGTTTGTGTGCTGGGACCTCACCTAGTTTGCCTGTTTGTGAACGAACATTTTTTTTCAGTATGGCAGACCTTAAATGTTTGCTGATGATTAAAAAGTCGCTTTTCGCTATAAACTGGCAAATCGCAACATCATGATCGACCTGATAAAAAGGATATTCAGGCCCTCGCCCTGTGGCGTTGCACATGGCGCCTCATCCTTTCATGGCACGAATGTTCCATTATGGTTGTTGGTGACGACCATCAACCGAAATTTAGCATTCACGGCCATGACCTACATTTTCCAGGAGTGATCAAGGATTTGTGATATCCTAATCTAATTGTCTCAATTTGTCAGAACACTCTGCCCTCATAGTCTCGAACGCATGCCAAAACATTAGATATATCTATTTAAATTTGACGACTGTAAAGGTTAGAACAAGCCTTTGTTATATGTACGGGAGACTTAGTCTTGAATACTGCCTGCTTCTTTAGAGTTTTCTGCGCAATAGTGAATTCAAGAAAATAGAATCGGTTCAACGCTTCTCCACTTGAAAAGTTTTCACTAAAGAACACTGTTACTTTACCTGCCAACAAAGACGCGAACTTATATATATATGGATTCCCTGTTGCTTTGTCCATTGCAAAAACGGTTTTTTTTGCAGAGCAAATTTCTTAATGATCAACACTTTAATCCTCTCAGTAAAAAGGTCAGCTGGAGCGCTCTCGACGCTCCAGTCATCGAGACATATTTCTATTGCTTACTATTGCACGTACAGTTAAGTACCGGCAATTATTATCAGGAATCGTCATATAAATCTGTAATAGGCTGCCCAAAATATTTAAACCCAGCAAAGCTACACTATGTTTCAGAGAGTTTTAACTACGTGTATACTGTAATGACCACAATAACGAATTTTGGTAGCAGACTCGGTGTAATTTTTCTTTTAATCTGATGGCGGTCGTGGATTTAGAACCCTACCAGGCTTCAAGCTAAATATAATGGTGCTGAAGCAGCAGTCTGCAGTTTGCTTACCATGCAGCTGATAGCACGCAAATTTTGCCGACTACCATTTAGGAAAAACAGAGAATTCGGTGTTCTTGTGCAAACCCTCTCCGTATCAAACTAATGTTTTTGAAACGATATGCAACATTTCTCCTGCTAATGTGATAACTAAGCTTACAGCTCATCTTTTCCGAGCAGCTTTATCGCTGACTCCAATAAATGATTATTAAGAATTCAGGAGGTCCGCTTGAAAGTCTTCTCTCTGCTTTGTGTCCCATGAGAACCTTGCAGTTTCCATTAACCACCGGTGAATCATGCAAAGCCACGTGGAAGAACTTCGTCTAAAATGCTGCAGTTATGTTGAAAACTCACGTTCATCAAAACACCCACACCTTTTTCTGCTCTACTACCATGTTCCTACTTTTATCCTCGAAACAGTTTTTTTTTTATTTGGCAAACTTGAACATGGAGGTCAGATGTACACGTCTATTTGATTTTCCTAAGGCCTTTGATCGGGTCAATCATAAACTCCTCCTCCTGAAACTGGCCTCCTTCGGCATAGGTAGCAAGCCTGTGAAATTTATATGTTCCTATTTGGATGCCCACACTTATCTCATATCAAATATTGCGCAAGTCGAATTATACATGTTTGTGTGCTGGGACCTCACCTAGTTTGCCTGTTTGTGAACGAACATTTTTTTTTCAGTATGGCAGACCTTAAATGTTTGCTGATGATTAAAAAGTCGCTTTTCGCTATAAACTGGCAAATCGCAACATCATGCTCGACCTGATAAAAAGGATCTTCAGGCCCTCGCCCTGTGGTGTTGCACATGGCGCCTCATCCTTTCATGGCACGAATGTTCCGTTATGGTTGTTGGTGACGATCATCAACCGAAATTTAGCATTGATGGTCATGACCTACATTTTCCAGGAGTTATCAAGGATTTGGGATATCCTTATCTAAATGTCTCAATTTGTCAGAACACTCTGCCCTCATAGTCTCGAACGCATGCCAAACCATTAGATATATATATTTAAATTTGACGACTGTAAAGGTTAGAACAAGCCTTCGTTATATGTACGGGAGACTCAGTCTTGAATACTGCCTGCTTCTTTAGAGTTTTCTGCGCAATAGTGAATTCAAGAAAATAGAATCGGTTCAACGCTTCTCCACTTGAAAAGTTTTCACTAAAGAACACTGTTACTTTACCTGCCAACAAAGACGCGAACTTATATATATATGGATTCCCTGTTGCTTTGTCCATTGCAAAAACGGTTTTTTTTGCAGAGCAAACTTCTTAATGATCAACACTTTAATCCTCTCAGTAAAAAGGTCAGCTGGAGCGCTCTCGACGCTCCAGTCATCGAGACATATTTATATTGCTTACTATTGCACGTACAGTTAAGTACCGGCAATTATTTTCAGGAATCGTCATATTAATCTGTTATAGGCTGCCCAAAATATTGAAACCCAGCAAAGCAACACTATGTTTCAGAGAGTTTAAACTACTTGTATACATTAAGGACCACAATAACGAATGTCGGTAGCTGACTCGGTGTAATCTTTCTTTTTATCTGATGGTGTTCGTGGACTTTGAACCCTAGCAGGCTTCAAGCTAAATATAATGGTGCTGAAGCAGCAGTCTGCAGTTTGCTTACCATGCAGCTGATAGCACGCAACTTTTGCCGACAACCATTTAGGAAAAAAAGATAATTCGGTGTTTTTGTGCAAACCCTCTCCGTATCAAACTAATGTTTTTGAAACGATATGCAACATTTCTCCTGCTGATGTGTCAACTCAGCTTACAGCTCATGTTTTCCAAACAGCTTTCTCGCTGACACCAATAAATGATTATTGAGAATTCAGGAGGTCCGCTTGAAAGTCTTTTCTTCTGCTTTGTGTCCCGTGAGAACCTTGCAGTTTTCATTTACCACCGGTGAATCATACAAAGCCACGTGGAAGTATTTCGTCTAAAATGCTGCAGTTATGTTTAAAACTCACGTTCATCAAAACACCCACACCTGTTTCTGCTAAACTACCATGTTTCTACGTTTATCTTCGAAACATGTTTGTTTTTATTTGGCAAACTTGAACATGGAGGTCCGATGTACACGTCCATTTGATTTTCCTAAGGCCTTTGATCGGGTCAATCATAAAATCCTCCTTCTGAAACTGGCCTCCTTTGGCATAGATAGCAAGCCTGTGAAATTTATTTGTTCCTATTTGGATGCCCGCACTTATTTCATATCAAATATTGCGCAAGTGGAATTATAGAGGTTTGTGTGCTGGGACCTCACCTAGTTTGCCTGTTTGTGAACGAACATTTTTTTCAGTATGGCAGACCTTAAATATTTGCTGATGATTAAAAAGTCGCTTTTCGCTATAAACTGGCAAATCGCAACAGCATGCTCGACCTGATAAAAAGGATCTTCAGGCCCTCGCCCTGTGGTGTTGCACATGGCGCCTCATCCTTTCATGGCACGAATGTTCCATTATGGTTGTTGGTGACGATCATCAACCGAAATTTAGCATTCACGGCCATGACCTACATTTTCCAGGAGTTATCAAGGATTTGGGATATCCTAATCTAATTGTCTCAATTTGTCAGAACACTCTGACCTCATAGTCTCGAAGGCATGCCAAACCATTAGATATATCTATTTAAATTTGACGACTGTAAAGGTTAGAACAAGACCTTTTAATATGTACGGGAGACTTAGTCTTGAATACTGCCTGTTTCTATAGAGTTTTCTGCGCAATAGTGAATTCAAGAATATAGAATCGGTTCAACGGTTCTCCACTTGAACAGTTTTCACTACAGAATGCTGTTACTTTACCTGCCAACAAAGACGCGAACTTACAAAGCTGGATTCCCTGTTGCTTTGTCCATTGCAAAAACGGTTATTTTTGCAGACCAAACTTCTTAATGATCAACACTTTAATCCTCTCAGTAAAAAAGTCAGCTGGAGCGCTCTCGACGCGCAAGTCGCAAATATATATTTTTATTGCTTACAATTGCACGTACAGTTAAGTATTGCAATTATTATCAGGAATCGTCATTTTAATCTGTAATAGGCTGCCTTAAATATTGAAACCCAGCAAAGCTACACTATGTTTCAGAGAGTTTTTACTAGTTCAGTATCAGTATCAGTTTTTTGAGGGAAATATAGGCGAATGCCTTAGAACTCCCTGTTGGTAACAGGATGATATGAAATAAGTTGACACAAAGAAAAAAAATTAACTTCTACGACAGTTACATGTTCCGGGAAGACAGTCTTTACAAAATTATAACAGAAAAATACAGAAAAAATATATGACTACTCGCAAATCGCGAGCAGTATAATTTGATGCAGTGGATGTGATAAACAATGTGATTCATTTTAAGTTATTCATTGGAATCTGATAAAGGCGTTTTCACCTTCATTATGTTTACACTTGATACATGTCCAGTCTTCTCTTAAATACATGGACACTAGTGGAGAGGACAACCTCTTCTCGAAGAGCGTTTCACGCTGAAACTATTATGTTGGTTAACAAATAATTTCTTCCGTCGATCCTTGCTTTGTCCGGGCGTAGTTTAAGGGAATGCCCGCGCAAAGTTAGCGTGTTCGCCTGGGCAAAGAAATCATCAGGAACGAAACAAAAATGAAGCTTATTCATAATACGGAACGTTAATATGAGGTGCCCCCGGAGTTGTTTGTAGGTAAGGGGAAATAGGTCGAGGATTGACAGTCTGCTTTCATAGGGCAATGTTCCTAGACCTTTGACCATCTTTGTCGCTCGCCTCTGGACCTTCTCTAAGACGGTACAGTCTTTGACAGTCCAAGGACTCCATGCCTGTATAGCGAACTCCAGGTGCGGCCGAATTTTGGTAGCTGACTCGGTGTTATCTTTCTTCTAATCTGATGGCGTTCGTGAACGTTGAACCCTACCAGGCTTCAAGATAAATATAATGGTGCTGAAGCAGCAGTCTGCAGTTTGCTTACCATGCAGCTGATAGCACGCAACTTTTGCCGATAACCATTTAGGGAAGACTGAGAACTCGGTGTACTTGTGCAAACCCTCTCCGTATAAAAGTAATGTTTTTGAAACGATATGCAACATTTCTCCTGATGATGTGATAAATCAGCTTTCAGCTCATCTTTTCCGAGCAGCTTTCTCCCTGACTCCAATAAATGCTTATTAAGAATTCAGGAGGTCCGCTTGAAAGTCTTCTCTCTGATTTGTGTCCCATGAGAACCTTGCAGTTTCGATTAACCACCGGTGGATCAAACAAAGCAACGTGGAAGTATTTCGTCTAAAATGCTTCAGTTATGTTGAAAACTCATGTTTATCAAAACACCCACACCTTTTTCTGCTTTTCTACTATGATCCTACTTCTATCTTCCTTAACAGTTTTTTTTTTCCCTCGCACACTTTTTGAACATGGATGCCCGTTATACACTATCTCCATTTTCACTGTAAGATTAATTTTTTTTTAAGTGCCATAAGTTTTTCGGTTTAAGTTCAAAATTATCTTCAAAACATTGCTAAATGTTGCCAAAAAACGACATTATCTGCTGAAATTATTACGACTTTCTACGTCTTCTTGCACATATTGTCAAATATTTTTTTGAATTTTTATTTTTCCGAAATAACCTTTGTACACATACAGCCGCAATGGCGCTGAAAATTATAAATTCCGAATTCCAATCTGTACGTTCATTCCGTTCGTATCATACCTTGAAGGCATGTTTTTTTTACGTGAACAAACGTTCTATCTCGCCCAGAAATGACAAAAAACAAAACCTGAAACATTACCAATATTTGCTGCAACATAGGAAGATTTTTTCAGGTTTTTTTCCAGGCTTCGAGGTTTTTGAAATTTCCCAAGAAGTGCATTCCCAACGCTTTACTATGGCCTGTTAACTGGCAATTAAAGCATATTATTATTAAAAAAAGTGTTCACACCATTAGAGGAAATGATAATCTTAGGTTTGTTTAATTTAAGAATGACTTTTCAAATTATGTTAAAATTTGCCAGTTGCACGAATCAGTGGCAACATTTTGCTTTAAGGATATCATAACTCATACTGTTGAAAAGGGATTGAACATACCTCCTTATCACAAAAAGCACATGGGCGCATTAACATATACTCATATTTTCCTCTAACACCTTCAGCGTCAATATGAATCTTATTCATGCTTACGACATGATGGTCATTTATATAACCTGTGCATAGAGGTGATTTGTGTCCCAGTTTTGAGTAAGATGTCATGTTGAATAAGACAGATCGGCATTTTACTGTAAGGCCTTGGCATTATGTTTTTGGCAGTCCAGCGAAATATCTCAATAAATATCACTGTATTTGCACCGTCTACGAAAAATACCTTACATATTTACAATGACCTCATGCAACATAATTTGCATTAACGCCGTTCTCCATATGTTGAATGGAGGTAAACCTACACAATCGAGAATCCATTTACTGACCCATCGCTCATTCAAACTAACCATAGGGCGACATTGTTATACGCCTTTGACCACAATTTTGCAAGCAGGTCGACATCAGTTAAATAAAATGCACGGCGTATGGTGAGCCTCGTAGTTAAAAGTGCATGGTTGGCTACACAAACGCTATCCTTTGTTGTGGGTTTAATTCAAGCCAAACCCACTATTATTCCATTAAAATATATCGAGCAATGTTGTCGGGTATCGTTTGAACATAAATTATTAATTTTACCCGGCAAAGCCTTAGCGTTTATTCATATCTCGTCGATGTGTTCAAATTGAAAGATTATCGAAATATTTATATAAATTGATTTGTATAAGAGAAAAAACGACCCAAATTATTTGGTTTTCTTAAAAGAATTATCAGTTAGTAACAGTTGACTATCTTAGCCTAAATCTGCTACCGAATTCCTTCGTTGATTTGATAAGATATTGCCCTCTCTTTCATTTGTTTTGGACTTCTAGAAGTTTTAAATTTATTTGTAAAAACCACGTTACTAAGACATATATTAAGCATTTAAATATCCTTTACTTTAAACGTTTATGAGAAACAATGACTGACGCGAACGTAGTTTTGGATCAAATCGATCTGTCAGCCCTCTTAAATTTAACGAATTTTTTTTTTGAAAATTATGAATCTGTTTTTAGCGATTCTTAATTTACTTCCAGACTTAAATTCATTTGAAAATAACATGACGAATTTATCCCATATTGAGTATGTGTTGCATTTATTATCAGCATAAGTTTCGGATGGATCAAAACGTAGCTGTAATATAATCTTCCACAACTTTCCTCAATCGAATAATCCATCGTTAGCAAAAAAAAAGTGTTTCCACAATGTGGAATAAGTATACGCATAGTGTCTATCAAAAATCTAAATTCGCGAAGTAAAAACCAATTGATTTTAACGACATGTTCTACCGTAGCTAAAGCTAAAATGCTACCACAAGATTCTAAAAAAATAAGAGCTTCCGGAGATATCAATCATATATAGCCACTGACTTGACCCCGTTGCAGTGCAGAAAAATATTTACACAAAGAAAAAGGACGAAATTAAAGTCCGCCACATATTGTCGCACAAAACGGAAAAACTCAACAAAATGCTACTTCACAGGACAAATTTACGATTTACTCCTCCTCTGGGAAGAAAAACGAAAATGATCAACGAAGCATCAGCTTAGGTTACTTGAAAGCGACTTCTCCTAATTATCATAATGACCAACAGAAAGCCAATTATAAACCTGCCAAAGCAATAAAGGGAAAGAGTAAGGTTCAAACAAATAACCGCGAAATAGTACAACCCATTTAGACATGAACGACACTTAACCTGGATCTAATCAAAATTCACTGATAAATAACAACGCATGTCTAAACATGTCCATAATTAGCAATACCAGTCCTAACTCTACGAACAAAAGCAGTAAACCAGTGTAAATTATTTCCACCGAACAACCCGAAATTGACCACCATTCCCAAACATTATTGGATACCAAAACAAATATCCGTATTAAAATGCACACCCTCAAATAACACTAAACCCCTTCTCTCAACCAATGCATGCAAGCCCATACACACGACGACCACCACACACCTAACCCGTTTAATATAACACACACACTAAAATCCCACCTCGCACAACACCATACCCTGCGAAAGTTAACCAATGCCATCGAATTTCATCACTGTCATCACCAGTGTTTTCCAACTTATGCATAATTCGCCACAAAAAGTCCAACACCACCATATTATCCAACATTCACACAATTTTCGCACATGACCCGTTAACACAACCAAACAAGTAATAGGAATCCATTTTTAACAACAAATTCCAGCTTTTGATCCGACACCATAAGTGTTGTTCTTATAAATGCTAGATCGATTGTAAAAAAGTTCCACGACGAAGGATTTTATTTAAAAAAAACCAATAAAGTCATTTTATCGAAAACAAGGGTCAATGATTCATCCTCCAATGCTTTTCTTTTTATAGCAAACTGCACCTTCGATAGACAGGACCATGCTTATAAACGAGGAGGAGGTTGTATGATCCACATTAGAACTACCAAAGAACAGAGAGGCTTTGAGTTTCTACAGATAACGTCCAATGGCGAAGCGTGCTTCGCTATAATATCAGCCAAAACCTGTAAAAGCATTATAATTAGATGTATGTACACCCCTTCAGAATAACAGAATGATGACACGGGCCTTACAAATCTACATGATATTATATCAAATATCCAACCGAAATATAAGATATTTGCAAGAGACTTAAACGGTCCAAAAATAAGCTGGATAGAGCTATCACACCATCCAGACATGATGAATTATTATCATCAATAGTCTGTTACAAATGGATGCAAATAATAAATGAACAAACCAGAGGTAACACTATACTCGATGTTATTCTCCGAAATGATATCTTGTTCTCATATACGCACTAATACTGCTTAACCTGTAATATTTATCATGAAACAATAATAGCAGTGCTCCCTCTTAACAATATACAACACCTGATTCTAGTTACACTTCTATAAACCCCGAAAATACTGACATTGGATCTATGAATAAGTACATGAAGTTATTGGATTGGAGCTCTTTCTTCCCAACAACACCCGTTCTAGAAGCTGTAAACATATTATATGCCAACATAAATTGAATTCAAGATACCCTAATTGACAAGATATTCGCATATAAGCAAGCACTTATCCAAAACTTCCTTTCCAGAGAACTAAAAAAAAAACTTAAAAAGGCTAAGTTATATGTTTTCGATCAGACGGATATACGTCTAATGCCCAAAATTATCATGGTTTTCATCGAACATCGGTTTCAGCAAAAATCTTACAAAAAATTAATTTATAACGAAATGTTAGACCATCTGCCGAATGTTAATCTCAGACCTCTCTCTCAACATGCCTTTTTACCCAAAAGTCATGTCATTCCTGCCATCTTAAATTTCTTGGAATTCGTCTCCAGAAATCGACATGATGGGAACATGGTAGCTACAATTAACTTTGATCTTAAAAAAATCGTTCGGCAATGTTTTCCATAAAATACAGGTCATGAAGCTAGTGAGTCACGGCATTCGCTTCTCTCCTTTTTTTTCTCAAATCCTATCTTCAAAACCGATTCGAAGTAGTACAAATTCGAATATAATATCAGAACCAGCTCACATAAGCAGTGGTGTTTTTAAAGGCACTATCCTAGGTCTTTTCTTATTTTTCATTAACATTCATGAGTTATCCACTATACTTACCTCTGCTAAAACATTTTATATGCAGATGACTTAAAACTCGCATATGCATATAACATAAATTAAATGAGTTTGTTGCATAGAACAATTGAATTGGACATACCATAATTAAACGACTGGAGTCTTCAATGGCAAATGCCGTTTACACCAACAAAATCTCATATCATGATTTTTGGACACCTAAAACTCCCCCCTCATAATGTTTACTGGTAAATAAATAAAAAAGGTAACATTTTTAAAAGATTAAAGATAGAGCTGCTCTACTACTGTTTATCTTAACCCACCTGTTAAACAAATCACATCAATAGACCTTTAAAAACTAAATGACTGGAGTGTTCAGTGGCAAATGCCATTTTCAAAAACGAAATGTCCTTTCATGATTTTTGGAAAACTTTACCTTCACCCCACGATGTTTAGTGGTCAAGAAATAAAAGAGCTTACATCTTAAACATATAGAGATCTAAGCTATTTTAAAACTCTTGAATTTTCGCCGCACGTTTAAAAAATTACACCAACAGCCAATTGACTATGTGGCTTCATAAGTTAAAATAGAACAACAATTACACTTAAGACTAAACTTTACAAAATGTACATTTTACCTATTTAAGATTATTGCTAATTTTTTTTCAGTACCATGTCATTAGATGACAGGCAGAAACTAAAAAAAATATCCAGCGACGTTTAACTAGAGTTCTGTGTAAACGCGATGACGTCCGACACTCTAAACAATAACGCACTATATATGTGGTCTTAAACCCCTCTGGCAAAGTTGACTCAAGAATGGTAAAACTTTCCCATTAAAAGTGATAGATAATCATTACACCTTAAGCAAAAATATGATAACTCATCAAAATGGTTCCCGTCCCACTAGAAACAACCAGCATACAAATCATAACACTAAACCTATGACGGCCCAGTCATGAAATTTATATCGCATAAGATAAGCGATCATATGAAATGCCCTACCAAACGATGTTCTTTAAAGCCACAGTTTAGACGAATTTAGAAGAAAGACTACGCAGTTCTTCTCAAATGCAATGGCGCGTCTATTTCTGAACGAAATAGGACACATTGCTAAGCCAAAATAAATCTAACGGACCAGGAGATTTCCCGTACATTTTGGAGTTAACTGGCCACTGCTGGAGGCTTTCCAATCGACGGTTCCCAACTCTGATCAAAACAAACCTAGTGCAATATTGTGCCACGCTTCCTTTTTTCAGTCCGAAAAAAATAATTACAAAACTAAGAAATATTTTTCTTTTTTAAATATTATTTGACTATGATATCAATGTTTAAAAAAAATATTCTGAAATAAAATAATTTTCTCTACAATTATAAAATATATATATATATATATATAACGGGACGCATATTTTTACTTTCCTGACGTTTCAAATGCGTACAGGCTTCCGTCATCACAGGTGGGTGTTGTACCGCGCCTCACAGTAGTTAAAGTTGGTGACAGTCATGGTTAAAAGAGTATAAGCCAATGCAAAGGAAGGGGGGCGGGACATCGGAAGGATGCTTAATCAGTGACGCCTTGAAGCGAATTAGTCTCAATCAAGGGGTCTCTCTTCGGATTCTGCTGTTCACGCCTGTGCTTATGTAATTGATCTTAGTTACCGTCCTGGGCCGGTGATTTTGTTTGTGTTAACACTTCCAGCTGGTTTCGCACCTACAGAATGAGCGGATGAAGCGGTTAGGCTGATAATTGTTCTGTTCCATTGTGGCCCGCCGACTTGTGTGTCCACCTTGTGCTCGCAGAGGCCCAGATTAGCGTCGGGTTATGCTGTTCTCGCCTGCGCCGCTGTCATTGATCTAAGTTGTCGTCCTAGTCCGATGACCCCGTTTGCCTTAACACGTCCATCTGGTTTCGCACCTACAGAATGAGCGGATGAAACGGTCAAGTTGATGATTGCTCCACCTGTTTGTGGTGCGGTTACTTGTGTGTCCACCATGAGCTCGTGAGGGCCCGGATTCACGTTATGTCTTATTTTGTGTTCACCACTTCCTTCATTGCGTTTCTTTTGGAGGGCTTGGTTGGCTGAGGGAAGCGACACACAGCGGTTAATGGAGGTTATACCAGTGTGCCAGGCGTCAGTTGTTTCCCTCACCACGCAGTCATTTCCTCGACCCAGAATTGCGGCATTCTAAAAAGCAAATTTGTGTCCGGAATTTGCGCAGTGTTCCGCCACCAATGAAAGTCGCTGCATCGTATTCAGCCCTACTGTGTTCTGCCATCCGGGTCTGCAGCCGCTTACTAGTTTCTCCGACATATTCGACCTCGCAGTAGTCATATTTGATTCGGTAAACGACGTTTGTGTTTTCACCTCGGGGCAGGGAATCCTTCGGCCGCATGACGAGATGTAGTATGTTTGCCTCTGGTCTGTGGGTGATGCCGATCCCCAGGGTTTTTAAAATATGGGAGACTGCCTCCGGAACGCCGTCAATGTATGATAGCGCGCACCATAATTTTGGTTGTTCAGCTGCCGGCTCTCCATTCGATCGGACCTGTCTGCTGCGTTCGATGAAATTTCGAGGATATCCGTTGGCCAAGAAGAGACGCTGGAGGTATCATTATTCATTTTCCGCTAATGTGGCACGCTGTTGTGTGTTTCTGCCCGTTTGTATAGTGTTCGCACACAACTGCGTTTGTGATATTCCGGGTTTTGGCTATGACAGCTTAGGATTTGGCGCGAATTGGTGGCCTTCCTGTACACCGCCGATCTTAGGTTCCCATCGGGTTTTCTATGGACGAGCACGTCTAGAAACGGCAGTTGGTTGTTATTTTTAGCCTCCATCGTAAACTTGATATCAGGGAAGACATAATTTAGCAGATTGTGAAATTTATGGATCTTTTTTGCTCAAAGATGACAAAGGTGTCGTCAACATATCGACTCCAAAGCTTGGGCTGATAGTTTGCTAAAACGATCGCCTCTAGTTTTTGGAGAACTGCTTCTGCGATAAAACCTGACAGTGCCGAACTTATCGGCGTCCCCTTGGTCTGTTCCTATATCATCCCCTCGAATGTGAAGAACGTATTTAAGAGGAATTTTAAGAGTTTGATGAGATGTCTCCTTTTCACTGTCTTGCCCGTCTCGTCATACACAAGTAACAATACGGAGCCACGAAGCTTGCTTCAACACTACGGATGTCGATCCAATCAACCTCGTCGCAACGGTCGCATCAATTCTTCAACAAATCAGGGAATCTGACGCGACGAAACACTTATTATGGCAACAGGTAACAACCTTGGTGATTGCGCAGAAACTGCACGAAATCATTACCCGAGCAGAGGAGATTGCACTCAAAACACTAAAGGCTGACACCAGTACCGTGATTCTCTCAGCAGACAAAGGACGTTGCACTTTGGTGTTGGATATGCGCGACTGGATTCAGAAAGCCACCGCCCTGCTGAAGGACCGGAAAGATGAAGGACAGATGAAGAAGCTGATGGCACAGCTGAACAATTTGCCTACCGAAATGCAATGTAGCAACGCGATCAGCAGGTGGGTCCAACTGGCCATCAAGCCAAAATATGCACCCTTAGCGAGGTTTTACGGTTTAACAAAGGTACACAAGGCTGGGATTACCCTTCGAGCGATCGTGTCATTGCGGGGAGCACCAACATTCAATCTGGCTAAATGGCTATCTCGAAATCTAAAGCCACTGACGGCGAACATGGCCACGACGGTCTGCTAAGCCACTCAATTTCTTGAACGCCTTAAGGGAGTGCAAATTACCGCAGACGAGGTCATGGTGTCTTTCGACGTCACCTATTACTTTACCTCCATTCCACAAGACCTGGCAGTCGACACGATAAGTGAGCTTCTGGAGAACCCGTATGACTAGACGGGCAAGATGGTGAAACGGAGGCATATCGTCCAACTCTTAAAATTCTGCTTGAAGACGCACTGCACATTCATAGGGACAATATACGAACAGATCGAGGGGTCTCCGATGCGGTCGCCACTGTCGGGTTTCATCGCAAAAGCAGTTCCCTAAAAACTAGAGGCAATCGTGTTAGCAAACTATCACCCCAACTTTTTGAAGTCGATATATTGATGACACGTTTGCATCATTGAGCGAGAAAAGGTCCAGGAATTTCACAATCTCCTGTATGCTGTCTTACCTTATATCCACTTTCCGATGGAGGCTGAAAATAACAACCAACTGCCGTTCCTAGACGTGCTCGTCCATAGAAAAATATGTCCTTGAGACTGGGAAGCGGCTGCAGACGCGGATGGCAGAACACAGCAGGGCTGAGTTGACTCATCAGAAGGATAAATGTTTCGTATCATTAGAGGACATTAGTTCCAGACAGAGAGTGTTGACACAAGAACACAGTGTTTTCAGTCTTCCTTCAACGTTTGTTGGCAAAATGTGTGCGCTATCGGCTGACGGGTTAGCAGACTGCGGGCTGCTGCGTCAGCAGGAAGCCTGGAGTGGTTTAATGTACACTAACGTCATCAAAGTAAAAGAGAGATTCCACCGAGTCAGCACCCAAAATTCATGAAAGTTGTGCTGAATGTAGAAAACTATTTATAGCTGTTTTAAACATAGGGTAGTTTTGCTGGGTTGTAATACTTTTTGGCAGCTTATTCCAAATTGATATGGCATTTACTGAAACAAATTGCCGGTACTTAACTGTGCGTGCCATAGAAAAAAATGAAAATACGTCTCGATGACTGTCGAGTCGAGAGTGCTTAAGCTGCCTTATTGTACTAAGAAGATTAAAGGTTTTACCATTTAAAAGTTAAATATGTAAAAATAGACCCTCCTGCAATCGACAAAATCACAGAAAATCAAGCTTTATAAGTTCACGCCTTTGTTGGTAGGTTAAGTTTCGGTGTTCTCAAGTGAAAACTCTTCTTGTGAAATAGTGCTGCGCTGATTCTATTTTATTTCGTTCACTAGTGCGCAGAAGACTGAATAGGGGCGAGCAGTATTCAAGACTAAGTCTCACGTACATATTAAAAAGGCTAGTTCTAACCGTGATAGTTCTCAAATTTCTAAAAATAAATTTGGTTGTTTGGCGTGCTTTTGAGACTATAAGGTCACAGTGCTCTGACAAATTGAGACTTTATAGTAGGATATGCCCAAAGGCTTCATAACTCTTGGGACAGTTAGTTCGTGGACGTCAATGCTTAATTCCGGTTGACGATCGTCGCGAACAACCATCAGGGATCATTTGTTCCATGAAAGGGTGAGGCGCCATGTGCAACACCACTGGGCGAAGGCCTAGAGATCCTTTTTTCAGCTCGAGCACGATGTTGCAATCTTCCGGTTTATATCGATAAGCATATTTTTTAAATCATCAGCGTACGTGAAGGGTCTGTCATCCTAAAAACCATCTGAAACGTCGTTGACAAACAGGCAAAATAGGAGCAAACCCAGTTAAGTCCCAGGTTTTAATTGACTCCTGGCATGCGTGCGGTTTGTGATAACATTGGAAATTTTTACTTCTTGTGTGAGAGCACCCAAATAAGAAGATATGAAGTTCAGAGGCTTGCTACCTATGCCGAAGGAGGCCAGTTTTAGAAGGATAAGGTTGTGATCAACCCGATCAGCGGCCTTCGTAAAATCAAAATATACGCTATAAATGGCAAAACCGCTGTTTCTAGATTGCAGCACGTAATGAAAGAAAGAGGGCTGACAATTGTTACAAGATCGTCTCTCAAGAAAACCAAGTTTAGCTGTATTGCGCTGGTTATTCTCTGTCAAGTAGCGCATCATATTTTCTTTGATAAGGGTCTCCAAGATCACCGAGGCTGCGGAAAGTGTATTTATTGGACTAAAGTTGTTGAATGACGTCGATCGTCCATGCTTGTGAATAGGCCTTATGTGCGGTTTCTTCGACATTGAAGGAAAGGTTTCGCTCTCAAGAGCAAGATTAAATATCTCACAAAGAATCGATGGAAATTTATCTTCCGCTTTAACATTTAGAAGGCTAACTGGGACGCCATCTGGACCTGGACTATAGGATTGGCGAGAACGACCAATGGCTATAGCCACATCCCAGACGGTTAAACTTATGGTTTCGAGTACGGCACCCGTCCAAGCCTGGTTAGCTGGAGGTGCAAGGAATGAGCTTTCCTAAACGTTTGGGATAGGAACGCATTGAAGCTATCGGCGGTCAACTTAGCGTCAGCTTTGGGGTTTCCTAAAGCATCTTGAAATATAGGTGTTGCGCTTTAACTGTACGCGAAAAGAGTTTCGCAGCATAAAGGGAAGGATTTTTATCGAAATGGGCACTGTTTGCTATCTGCTTTTCTTCGGCGAGCTTCTAGCCTGCTCAAAGATCAGTGCGATCAAGGGCAGAACAGTGGTGTCGTTTTGCCGATGCAAACGACGAGATTATTTACGCAGCCTACGACAGAAAGACAGAGGACGGTACATTTCATCCTCGACATGTATTACTTTCTTAAGGGGGACAGAGTGGAGGATGAGAGGATCCAACACTTTGTAAAGTGCATCGGTACAAACATTAACATCCAAACATTGGACAAATTCAGACCTGTCGAGAACGTTTAGATGTGCCAGTAGGTCTGACGCGTCTGCTGATCGGAAATGATGATTAGGACTATACTTTTAGGAAAATGTTTTATCCGCCTCCAGTTCTAGTTCATTAAAAACTGTACGAAGGTCTGAACTCCCAAGTACGTCTTAGGATGCCATTGAAAGTGGTTCACATTCCCCACAAAAAATAGGTCGAATATGTTTGCTATTCGAGTGTGAAAATCGACTACATGTTACCACATGCCAATACATATTGCCTTTAGTAAGTTCTTTAACTTCCAATGACCGGATTGTGAAAACCATTGCATGCCAGGAAGGTTAAAATCGCCTGCAATCAAGCAATACTTAAGATTTAAGTCAGCTGCGGCATGTAATGCTTGCGAGAGACAAAGATCGTTGTCTGCATTGGCATAAGGTGTGCAATAAACACAACCAACAAATAAGGAGCATTTGCATTTTAAAAAAATTCGTAGCCAGGCGGTCTCCTCCACCGCTGTGAATTGTGGATTGTCCAACGGGAGAGAATTAAGTGGCTGCTTTATAAAAATGCTGCTTTTTCCGCCACGGCCATTGTTTTGATCGTTCCAAACGCGTAAATAGCCTAAAACAGACAGTTCTGAGTCACCTACAGAGGCCGTTGCCCATTTCTCAGTTACCATAAAAATGTCTGATCGCTTGACGAAAAACATAGTCTGGAGAAGTTGCATTTTATTAATCAGTGACCTGGCATTTAAAACGACCAATATAAAAGGGCATGTCTGAGGTTTTGATGGCGGGACAGCTATACTGTCTCCGTTACCGGCTTCGTCCAGAGCGATGTCTATTTGACCTGAACTATTTGTCCCTCTCTAATTTTGAGATTTGTCTCGCCATTATTGCTCTGTTTTGCCAGCTATATTATTAGCTGTCTCATCTTTCTCCGCTCATTTAACTCATAATCCGGCTGAAAAAAACTTGCGAATGCAGACTCCGTAAGGATGGTCTGCGTTCTAGCAAGATTTTCGCCTTTGCTTAAGTTTCTAAAAATACTTTTAGAGGTCGTGGCGGATAATTTGATTCTGAAGCTCTTGTGCACTTGACGACTCTGACGCTGGAGCCCCCTTTACAACTAAGTTCTGCTTGCGACTCAATGGGGCATATGTTGCAAGCTCACATGTTGCGGCCGAGGGAGCAATTGTATCCGGTACACGCGGGTCTGATGTACTGGCTTTTCTGTAAGCTGAATGCAAACCCGTAAACTGTTTGGCTTTCTTAGGCTTATGCCACTTTTGAGTTATGATCTTTTTTAACTCTTGGTCATCGCTTTATTGTGCAGAGTCGAGCAACGATGTGGTGCTAGGATGCAAATCCCGATATTTGCTAGTCTCACTTAAGCCGAGTGACGATGGTATATCCCGTGGGCTTGACATATTATCCGATATGCAGGTCTCAGGCGTGCCGACAGACATGTCCAAATCCAAGTCAATGTCAGCGACAACTCGTTCTTGTGCAATTGTAGACGCTATCTCTGGAGCCCCTTTAACACATTTTGCTTGTGACTTACGAGTTCCGACCAAGCGGCCATCTGTATTCGGTACTAAAGGTTTGATGGGTCCTTATGTGACGGTTTTCGGGTAAGCTGACTGCGCATTCTTGGTCCATTTAGACCATTTAGACTTCTTAGTCCTATGCTTTTTTTGCTTCATGATCTTATCAACCTCTGTATCATTGCTTTTTAGTGCAGCATCAAGCAACGATGTGATGCTAGGACGCAAATGCAGATCATTTTAGTGCTGCTTCATCCGAGTAACGATGCCGTAGACTGCGTATTTATTTAAGTTTCCTTGCGATTGAGTGAGACGCCTGCTGGTTTACTTGGTTTGGCAGATGATATGCGAGTTTCAGGTCTACCAGCCGAGACTATCTGAGAAAATGTACTTTTATTTACCCCAAGTTTTTGGCCGTCAAGGGCAGTTTTAACCGCTGTATAATAAATATACGTTTTAAGATAGGCTTTATCTTGCTTCAATTTATTTACCACGTGTTAAAATTCCTGATTCATCTCCGAAAACTCCTGGTTGATGACGAAGTCCTCACAGTCTCATGGCGGTTAACGTAGTAGATATCTTGGCCGTTAAGTGGGCGGTGGATAATTTGTAATAATAATAATAATAATAATAATAATAATAATAATAATAATAATAATAATAATAATAATAATAATAATAA